>JAVJIF010010451.1:0-138870 GCA_038442645.1 Agave tequilana | reverse complement strand
CCTTCCTCTTGCCCTAGCTAGACGAGAAAGCGAACTATATCCAAGCTTATTATGTCCTTTATCATTTGTGAATAGATACTTCACTTGTCAGTCGTAAATATTGTTTCAGTCTTTAATTATTTCTTTTACTTATTTCAGGTCCATAACGGGGACGACCCATCTGACAGGGAAGAAGAAACTTCAACCTTGTGTGAAATAAGCATGTCATCAACACTAGGGAGACTTGTGAGTCCGAATAAAAGATGCATGTAGCGATCGAGATATTACCATTCATTCGTCATAACATCCTCCACCCTCAAGATAAACTGAGGAGATTGTGTCGAGCGTTAATAATCCTTTCAAGATCAAGCTACACTTCCGCTCATTGATCTACTTTGTTTACCATGTGTGTGCATAATTTAGAAGTTGTTAAGACTTTTATTCAATTTAAAAGAAAAACATATTACAACTGCTCAGAAATAATCTGAAGCACAATAAACCATTTCAACAAAAGATGTCTGAATTAATTCCTAATTGGAAACAAATCAGCCCAGAATCAAACGTCGTTTGGCTGATTGCAATGTTCAATGATCCCAATATTTTGAGAGCAAGGGCCAAACTGTGGGAGAAGATTAAATCAGAGTTTTCAGACCCAATTGGATAGCCTAGAAAGATTTAGAGTTTGAAGTACATAAAGAGTATAGTGGAATGAAGAAAGGAGCAGACAGTTATTGACAGGTGCGAGGTAGCGGTCGACAGTGAATACATGGATATGCCATAGAAATTTGGAGTTTGTCAGTCTGTTGACAGTTGATATATAGCTATCGGCAGGTGTTTGTATTGCGATCGACAAACGAAGCTCAGTCTGTTGACAGGAGAACCAACAGAGAGTTTGGTCATCTAAGTTTTTCGATAGGCCACTTGGAGCTATTGTCAAAAGCAGTGGTATTCTGACATTTTCCTGATTGATTTCTGATCTGGATTCTGATCCAATTTTAGATTTTTATATTTTCTTTTCTTCGTGGATTCTCTGACTATATATTGAAGGGTGTTGCACTCTTTTTTGTAACATTGAGACAGGTAATTTGTATCAGAGAGTTCTAGGTTAGTTTGTTTGAGGGAATTCTACGGCATATTGCGTAGTTTCTCTTTTTGAATCAGTTTTTGATCAATTTGGATTTTCGGATCAATTTGTAATCCTTATAACTCTGTTGATTGAATAACATCTTCTCCTTCTGTTCCGAGAACGTAGGCAAGTTGCCGAATCTCGTTAAATCTCATGCTCTCTTTGTATTGGTTCATGCTCTAATTATGTTGTGATTGACTCGGTTTTACACTGATCTTGGTGATTGGTGTGTTGGATCCTCTGGAAGGCGCAACAAGTGGTATCAAAGCTTCCTAGGTTCGGCTGGGATTGTGTGCCAATCCCAAGAGTATTATGGTCTTTTTGACAGAGATCGTGTGGCGAACTCTGAGCAGCGTTAGACTGTTCGTGGGATCATGTGTCAATCTCAGAACAGCGTTTGTCTGTTTCTTGGGATCGGTTTGGGTGGAGTAAATCATTTGAAGGTTGAGGTAAAGGTTCGATCTTTATCAAGTTTGAATTTACTTTTTCGTTGATTTTTTCATTATAGTTGGTATTTTCTGGAGGAGATGGTCGAGATTAGTTGGTACAGTGAAGATCGTGAACATCCACCAGTCAAAGTTCGATGTGGTGAAATTTAACGGCACAAAAATGCGAGGTGATTGATGTGCTGAACGTGCAGAATTTAAAAGACACGCTGCTTTTGTAAGAGAAACCAACGGAGACTTCTGAGAAGGATTGGGACAAGATGAATCAAATAGCGTGTGGCGTCATCAGGTCTTATTTGACACAAGACATCAAATATCATGTGATAACAGAGACTTTTGCAAAAAAGATTTGGGAGATCCTTAAAAAAAGTACTTAACAAAGAGCAACAAGAATCGATTGCATCTGAAGAGGAGACTTTGCTCTTTCGAGTTAAAGAACAGAATCTCATTGGTGAGCACATAAATAACTACATAAAGCTTCTTGCAAATCTTGCTAATGTGGATGAGATGATTAAGGATGAGGACAAGGCATTGATTCTATTGAGCTCTCTTCCAGATGAAGAGTATGAGACCTTCGTGCTAACTTTGATCAATGTAAGTCTTCAACTTAGTACAATAATGTGACAGCTGCTCTAGTGAATCACAAGGTGAGAAGGAAGGATAAAGCATCTTCTTCCAGAAGCACAACAGCAGAAGCGTTGATTGCAAGAGAAATTGGTTCCATTATTGGAAGGGCAAGGAGATGTTGGTAAGTCCAAGACTAGTAATCGTGAATTGGGAAAGAACTAGTGTGTTTTCTGCAATGGAAGATTGATTCCAAGGCTCAAGAATAAGAAGGAACCAAAAGTAAAGGCAAACATTGCACATGTGGATGATGGTACTATTCTGACTCTTCACTATTTTCTCTCTATTACTCCTTCAGTTTGCTACTTAGAAATGTCTGAGTAGATTTTGGATATGGGTGCTACCTATCATGTTTAAGTGGGAGTGATTTGCAAGTTTTGAAAAACTAAATGGAGGCTTGGTGTCATTTGGAGATGGTCATGCATGCCATATGAGGGGATATGTACTATTCGTATCAAGATGTTCAGTGGGATGGTGATAGAGTTATCGGAGGTGAGACACGTTCCTCAGTTGAAGAAGAACCTTATCTCAATTGGAGGTTTAGAGGAACAGGGCCTTAGGAGAACTCTTGAAGAAGGCGTTCTTAAGATATTCAATGGCTCATTGGTTATTCTGCTGGGCATTCGATGCAACAACTAGAACTACTTGAAGGGTAGTACAAATTACAGGAAATTTGACATCTTCAGAACAGTTGGACGGCGATTACTAAGTTATGGCATTCGAGGCTGGGACATATTGTTTGGATTTCTTGCAAGCATTAGCAATGCAAGGATTATTGGAAGGTGCGAAGACCTGCAATTTGAAGTCCTGTGAGCACTGTGTTCTGGGCAAGAAGATTAAGGTGAAGTTAGCACCGTTATTAACCGCACGGATGGTCTTCTTTATTTTGTTCACATGGACATTTGGGCACCAACCAAGATGGCATCACTTGGAGGTTATCAATACTTTGTGTCTTTTGTTGATGATTTATCTAGGTATCATTGGGAATACCCTATGAGACAAAGGTTTGAAGTCATATATTTATTGGTAAAGTGGAAGAAGTTTATGGAGAAATAGACTGGCAGAAAAATCAAAGTGCTCCAATTTGAAGATGTTGGAAAGTATAATAGGAATCAATTCCTGCAATTTAGCAAGAACAATGGTATTAGTAATCACTTTATAGTTCAGAAAAAGACTAGGTGGCTAAAGAGTTGAACCGCGCCTTGCTGGAGAAGGTTGTTGGCCCAAAGGCCCATCACTCTAGTTTTGATGATAATTAACTCATGTAATTAAAGTACTAATGATCTTATTGTTATATAGTTTCAGATTTACTATCAAGATCTTAGTATGTGCTTAGTTTCAACAAAAGAGTTTTGGAGCTAACACATGTAGATTCAAGAGCTCGCGCGTCAAGATCGCATCAAGTACTCAAGGAGGAGTCTAGCTCATGGATCAAGTTTGGACCAAGTCAAGATGGAGAAGAAGATTTTTAAAAGAAGATTTTCGTGAAGACTTGTGTCATATTTATAAGTGTTAAGATTTGTTTTTAGATAAAATGTAAAGGATAGATTAGTTGTGAATTGCTCAAACTCATATACACACACAAAATTTATTTGTGTTTTCATAAAATAGTTTTAGTTTTAGAAAATACCGTTAAGATTTTGAGCTTCAAAATATACATCCTTATGTTTCATGATTAAAGTTCATCAAAATAAGTTTATATGGTTTATATGTGTTTTAGATTTCATCTATGCACATTGCTGGCTCAAATATTTAGAGCAACTTATTTGATGTTTCCATAATCATGTGTTTAAGTTTTGTATTTAGCAAAACTTATTTTAGAGCTTATTGTCAAAAACATAGATATTTCATCTTATATGTGTATTGGATCATATCCATACACACTAAGCTTCAAAAATGTTTAAAATATCTTGTTTCAGTATTTGAAGAAGTTTTGGAAAAATCGTTTTTCAAATTGAAGATTGATTTTGAAAAATACGGGTTTTTGTTTAAGGCTAAATTTATATATCACAAAAATATTTCAAAAAGTTTATAATATGTGTTGATTTTTGATCACACACATTTGTACTTCAAATTATTTCAATGAACTTATTTTTATAGATTTTATGGGATTTTATAAGAGTTATTAAGACCAAGATTTAATCCCCAAAATTTCTGACCTGGCCTTTTGGCGGTCGACCGGTCGGTCGACCCAGCCAGAAGTCGGTCGACCGAGCAGTTGACCGATGTGCAAAGAAATGTGCACGAGCCTTGGCTTGAGGGCCGGTCGACCGGACGGTCGACCAATCCAGAGAGTTCACTCTCTGGATTTGGCCCCGGTCGACCGGCCAGAGAGCTTTGCTCTCTGAATCTTACCTCGGTTGACCGACCAATCAACCGACAAGTCAAAACCTGGGTGCGGTCGACCGGCAGCCCCAACGGTCATAATATGACTGTTGGTCAATCGACCGACCGGTCGACCGACATGTCATCTAGCCTGCAGTTTTGACCCCAATGGCTATATTTCTGAACTCTATTTAAAGGGGCTATTTTGGCTGGTTTTAGACAAGATTTTGGAGAAATTTTAGAGCTAGTTTTTCCCATCTCTCTTAAGATTTTTTTCTCCACTTATTTTTGGGCTAAAACTTGTTGGCCCAAAGGCCTTCCACCCTAGTTTTGATGATGATTAACTCATGTAGTTATGTTTACTAATAATCTTGTGTTGTTTAAGTTTCAGATCATTAACCAGATATTAGTTGGTGATTAGCTTCAACAAGGAGTTTAGAAGCTATTCATGTTGATTCCAGGGCAAAAGCTTCAAGATCACACATTGCCTAGCCCTTGGATGGAGTTTTGGAGCAAGTCTACTTGAAGATGAAGATCATCAAGAAGACTTAGGTATCCATAGTTTAGTTTAGTGTGTTTTAGATCCATTTGTAAAGCTTAGTATAGTTGATATGCTCAAGTGCACAAAACACACACATGTTTTATGTTTGGATATTGGTTTTTTCGGTTTTGAGTTTAACCGATATGAGTTTTCATGGATAGATAGATCAAAACAAGTTTACATAGTTTTATGTATATATGATTTGTTCTATATACATGCATGCTTCAATTTCCTAGACAAACTTAGTTTTGACTTACTTATTCATGTTTTGGTATTTTTGTCAAAACTTATTTTTGGAATTAAAGACAAGAACTATGATATGAATATGTTTCATGTATATTGGATTTCTATCCATATGCATCATGCTTCAAAGTTGTTTAAATATCATGTTTTTGTATTTGGAAGAGTTTTAGACAAAACGTATTTTCTATTCAAAATCTAAGTTTTAGAAAATACAGTTTTTGGTTTTTGGTAAAAATGATAAGGCACAAAAATAGTTCTTATTGATTGATATTTGACCTAAACTTTTTACCACATGTTTATATATCAATGCAAAATGATAAACTATTTTTGGTGATTTTTAGGAGTATTAAAAGATTTTTGAAAATATTTTTATACCCAGTTTTCAGGTCCAGGACTCAACCAGTCGACTAAATCAGTTTATTAGTCGACTTGGCTGAAGTCCGGTCGACCGGGCCGGTTGACCGACGTGCACAAATCCGTGCACGTTTGGAAACCCTGAGACGGTCGACCGGGCCGGTCGACCGCGTCGAGAGCAGAGCTCTCTGTTTGTTTGGGTCGACCGGGCCGGTCGACCGCAGTTGCCCAACGGTCATATTTCAGACCGTTGGCGGTCGACCGGGCCGGTCGACCGCTGCCTGTCAGAGCTGCCAACTCAGCTCTAACGGCTAGTTTCTGTTTTGGCCTATATAAAGCCCATTCTCTTGGGTTTTTGGCTAAGGTTTTCAAGAAGAAAAATTTCAGTGTTTCTCTAGTGTTTAAACACGTTTTCAAAATAGTTTTTGTGCTAAAAAGATTTAATCTTTATTGTTTTGGGTTTTTGAAAATCAAAGAAAAAATAGGTTTTTGGGATATTGCTTTAGATCTTCATTTCTATCATATTGCAAGTATTTTCCCTGTTGGCCCAATGGCCTTCCACTCTAGTTTTGATGATGATCAACACTCATGTAGTTATGTTTACTAATATTCTTGTGTTTCTAAGTTTCAGATCATTAACAGGATATTAGTTGGTGATTAGCTTCAACAAGGAGTTTAGAAGCTATTCATGGTGATTCCAGGGCCAAAGCTTCAAAGTTCACACTTTGTCTAGCCCATGGATGGAGTTTTGGAGCAAGTCTACTTGAAGATGATGATCGTCAAGAAGACTTAGGTATCCTAGTTTAGATAGAGTTTTTAGATCCATTTGTAAAGCTTAGTTTAGATTGATATGCTCAAGTGAATACAAAACACACACGTTTTATGATTTGATATTTGGTTTTTATGAATAGTTGATCAAAACAAGTTTACATATGTTATATGTATAGTAGATGTTTTCTATTTATACATACATGCTTTAACTTGGTAAACAAACTTATTTTGATATCCCTATTCATGTTTTGGAAAAATCAAGTTTGACAAAATACAAGGTTTTGTTTTTGATAAAATTTGCAAGACTCAAAAATGAATTGATATGTTGATATATGGTCTTGAAATTTTTATCACATGTTTATGTTTTAACATAAAATGATAAAACAAGTTTTATGGAATTTTCAGAAATGATAAAAGATTTTTATAAAATATTTTTCCCAGAATTTTTCTGACCTGGTTTTGTGCTGACAGGCTGGTCGGTCGACCGGGACGGTCGACCGCACCAAGGGCCGGTCGACCGATCCGGTCGACCGACGTGCACAGACGTGCACGTCTGTTAGGCACAGTGGACGGTCGACCGAGCCGGTCGACCGGGTCTGAGAGCTCTGCTCTCGGTTTATTTCGGTCGACCGGGCCGGTCGACCGCCTTTGCCCAACGGTCACATTTTTGACCGTTGGCGGTCGACCGGACCGGTCGACCGGTGGCCTGTCAGGCTGCCACATCAGCCTAACGGCTAGTTTTTCCTAGGGGCTATATATACCCCATTTCTCCATTGTTTTGGCTAAGATTTTTAGAGCTAAAAATTCCAGACTTTCTCTAGTGTTTAAAAGAGTTTTTAAAAGGGTTTTTAAGCCAAAAAGATTTCATCTTATTTGTTTTTGGTTTTTGGAAATCAAAGAAAAATAGGTTTTTGGGATTTTTGCTTAGATCTTCAATTCTATCATATTGCAAGTATTTTCCCAAGGATTTTTCTTTGTTGCTTGTTTCCAAAACACTTGTTTTCCACACTTGAGCTATATCTTCTATCCTAAACTATTAGGATCTTTGTTTTGTGGAAAAAGAAAGAAAGAGAGAGTTTTGAGGTTGTTGTTTGTAACCTCTAAGTTGTACACCCTTATTCTTGTTGTATCCCTCTTAGGTAGAGGTGATCGGGTGATTGGTTTGTATCCCTCAAGTGTGAGGTGATTGAGATTGGTTGTGAGCCTCTTCGGTAGAGGTGTTGTTGTTGGTTGTTGGCCTCGGTGGAGTTGTTGTATTGAGAGAGGAGTTTGGTACTCCTAAGTGTTATAAGAAATCCTCTTCGGTAGAGGTTCCCTCGGTGGGAGTTGAGATAGTGGAAATCCTACACGGTGGTGTAGGCGGGGATGTAGAGCAAGGTGCTCGAACCTCGAAACAAATCTCGTTGTTTGCGATTGCTCCCTTTCTCTCTAACTCTCTCTTATAATTGTGCAAAGCATCATACTTCATTAGCATATCATATTTGCTTGTGTTGCCTTGCATTATTTCATATTGCTTGGATTGCTTGTGTGTGTGTGCCTTACTTATACTCATCCAACAAGAGCTTCACATAGCACCTCAACCCATTTCAAGGGGAATCAAGGGGAGTTAGTCCAGAGCCTCACAAGGGGAATTCGGCTACACTTGTATTGTATTAGTTTGTGCATAATTTGCATTAGCTTCCGTCATTTAGCGCACTTAGTTTGCATTTAGTTTCTTAGATTAGCACTTACACCTATTCACCCCCCCTCTAGGTGTTTTTTCATTCCCAAGGATTTTTCTTTGTTGCTTGTTTTCAAAAACACCTAGTTTTCCACACTTGAGCTATCACCTATCCTAATCTATTAGGATCTTGTTTTTGTGGAAAAAGAAAAGAGGAAAGAAAAGAGATTGTTTGAGGTTGTTGAACCTCCAAGATTGTAAACACCCTTATTCTTTGTGTATCCCTCTTCGGTAGAGGTGATCGGGTGATTGGTTTGCTCCCTCTAGTGAGAGGTGGAGTGTTGGTTTGTAAACCCTCTTCGGTAGAGGTGTTTGTTGTTGTTGTATCGGCTACGGGCCTACCCCTCGGTTGTGAGGTGGTTGTTTGAGAGAGGAGTTCGGTACTCCATTGTTGTAAAAATCCTCTTCGGTAGAGGTTCCCTCGGTGGGAGATAGTGGATTGGAAATCCTACACGGTGGTGTAGGCGGGGATGTAGAGCTAGGGGCTTGAACCTCGAAACATATCCTGTTGTTTGCGTTTGATCCACTTGACTCTCTAACTCCCTCTCTTTTATTTGTGCAAAGCATCATTCATATCATCATATCATATTTGCTTGTGTTGAGCATAATTCACATTGCCATATCATATCTATTTGCTTGTGTTGCCTTGCATATATTCATATTGCCTATTCATCTTATATGCTTGGTTGTTTGTGTGTGCCTCACTTGTACCTAATCAACAAGAGCTTCACATAGCACCTCAACCCATTCAAGGGAATTAAGAGGAGTTAGTCCAGAGCCCTTCACGGGGAATTCGGCTACACTTGTTGATTGTACTAAGTGTGTTTGCAAAATTTGCATTAGCTTCCGCATTTAGCGCACTTAGTTTCGCATTTAGTTCTAGATTAGCAATTACACCTATTCACCCCCGCTCTAGGTGTACCTTCAAAACTTTCATATCAAAAGGAGAGTTTTCAAGAGTGTTTTCAAAAGAGATTTCTTGAGTTTTCTACCACAACTCTATCTTATTTTTCTCACACAAACTTGAGCTTTCCATTACTATATCAATTCTCTAGGGATTTTTGTTGTGAGAGTTATTTTTGTGTCAAGAGAAGTGATCACAAGATTTCATTCTTGTATTGTGAGGAGTTGTAGATGTTGTGGCCTCGGTGAAGAGAGTTTTGTGGTGATCAAGTGAAGTGATCATCAAGTGTTCCAACTTGTGGTTGGAGAAGTTGTAAGAGATGCGGCCCTCGACAAGCTAGTTTGCTTGCATGTGTTGTTCTTGCGGGAACAAGTGAGAAATTTGCGGTTCCAAGAGTTCTAGTGTGAACTCGTTGTAGGTGTTGCGACACCGAGTGATATTGCAGGATCGATTCTAGTGAAAATCCTTCATAGTGTTGAAGGCGGGGACGTAGAGCAACGGTGCTCGAACCTTGAAACAATTCTCCTGTGTTTGCGATTGCTCATCTCTCTCTCACTTATGTTTATATATCTTTCATGCTTATATTGTTTATCCCTTTATATGCTTCATATATCTTGTGCTCAATTGATATATGCTTGGAATTATTTACTCACACTTGTATTCAACCAAGAGAGTCATAGTGGCACCTCAACTCTTAATCTAGAGGAATCTTAAGGAGATAGTTCAGAGCCCTTCACCGAGAATTCGGCTACACTCTTGTGTTATACCTTGTGTGTTAGCTTAATAGCTTTAGTTTGCATAAATAGTTTTTAATTCCGCATCATTTGCATTAGATTAGCTAGTACACCTATTCACCCCCCCTCTAGATGTATTTCAATTGGTATCAGAACTTGGTGCTCTTGTTTTGGGTCTAAAACCTTGAGTTAAAGATCCTACTTATAGCTAATCACAATATTTGTTTATACACACATATGGATTTCATGACACCTCCCATGTTTGATATTCTTAACATTCAAACTTAGAAAGTTAAGATGTCAATGTATCTCAAAGCCTTAGGAATTCATGTTTATTTTGCCACTATTAAAGATTCTTATTTTTTGAATGGCAAAAACCTTGACTCTAATGCAAAAGCCCTTCATGCTTTAAAATATACCCTAAATGATGAATATTTATTTAGAGTCTCTTACTTTAATTCGGCTTTTGTAGTATGGAACATACTTGTCTCCCTAGGTGAATAAAAGCAATACTATATGGGAGTGACTCGGATGATGAAAGTGATTCTTCCAACATATGCTACATGGTCCAAGGGGATGACCCCCTTGAGGTAAATTCTGAATCCGAGCTAGAAGAAGATATTGACATGCCTTATGATAAGCTTGAATCTTTTGTCAAAACTTCTTGAAAAATATGATTTATTAAAAATTGAAAATGATAAGTTGAAAAAGGAAAACACTTCTTTGTTGAAAGAAAATGATTCTTTTAAAAATAAATTTGAATGTGTTTCAAAAGAAAGTGAATTTTTGAAAAAGGAGAATATTTTCTTGTCTTCAAAATTAAATGACATTTGTGAAGGAAACAATTTATTGAAAAGTAAAATTATTTTGGCGGTAATACAAAAGAGATTGTTTTGAGAGAAATAACTCTTTGAAAAGAAAAATTATTTTAAAAGAAAAAGAAAACAATTCTAAAAAGAAAAAGATTGGTGATTCTCATGCTCATGTCTCTTCTTCCAATGATATTTGCATTATGAAGAAGAACATTGATTGTTTGGGCTCCACTTTGAACCAATGTGCATTTAATCACTCTAAATTGGAATTCATGTTTCGCAAGAAACAAGTTCTACACTTACATGTAGACCCTACTCGGCATACATCACATACACTTCATGCTCATACACATCACAATCATATGTATGCTAGAGTGTACAAATGTACACATCGTGGCCGCAAAGGCCATCTTACAAGATTTTGTGTTGATAGATTAAATTCTATAAATTTTGCAAATAATAATGTTTGGATTCCATTTGTTTCTAACCCCGTGGACTAAAAAATAAATGTGTACCAAAATTTTCACCTCTTGAGTTTGATGTAGGTGTGGGCTCTCACATGACGTGAGAGGTATGGTGCCTTGGTGGTAGATACAAAAGCTAGATAGATATGCCAAATTGATGCATCACTATTAAGGATGATTGGTGGGAGGACCACCATAATTTGGAGACTTAGAAAATAGTTCGTATGATTTGGTAACTATCTCTAAACTCTTATTTTAGTTTACATGACGTGAGAGGTATGGTGCCTTGGTGGTAGATACAAAAGCTAGATAGATATGCCAAATTGATGCATCGCTATTAAGGATGATTGGTGGGAGGACCGCAATAATTTGGAGACTTAGAAAATAGTTCGTATGATTTGGTAACTATCTCTAAACTCTTATTAAAGATTCTTATTTTTTGAATGGCAAAAACCTTGACTCTAATGCAAAAGCCCTTCATGCTTTAAAATATACCCTAAATGATGAATATTTATTTAGAGTTTCTAACTTTAAAATATACCCGGCTTTTGTAGTATAGATATGCCAAATTGATGCATCACTATTAAGGATGATTGGTGGGAGGACCACCATAATCTGGAGACTTAGAAAATAGTTCGTATGCTTTTACATTGATAATTTTCAGCATGTTTTGGTTTTAATGTTCATTATGTTAAATACAATGTTATTAGACATGTGATGTACATAGATAGTCTTTGAGATACACCTATGTTAATATAGACTATTATTTTTATGTTCTCACTATAATTTAGTAACTGTGTATATCCTAACTCTAAAGCACATGCATTTACCCTAATGATCATGTTTGTTTTGTACTTCATATGGTGATTACTTGTTTAGATGTAGTTTTCGTTAAAACTTGTATTTATGCTTGTACAAGTAGTGAGCTACACTTGATTATTATATGTTTGTGCCTCATTACCCATTTGTACTCATTACATGTACTTGTATAAACTAGTTTTGATGATTCTTTCATTTACACTTATTTTCCCTATTTTTGTATATATTTAGCTTCATATATATGTTACTTTTGTCTAAAATTAATAGATATACATATACATCCTTGAGCCAATTGCCTTCATGCAAAATTCTATTATGGACTCATTTATATTTGGATATATATATGTATACTTTTAATTTCAACAAAACATACATATACCTTGATGCTTGTTTAGTTTTGATTAAAATTTTAGTTTTGATGATTTTCATGTTTTTGATAAAGAATTTCATGTTTGTTTTGAATCTTATTGATTATCTTCATGAATATGCTATTCACATGATTCTTATGCACTCACATTTCATTTGTTTACTCATATACTTGTTTTATGAGCACATTTTGAGCCGTTTAGATCTTGAGTGATAATTTTTGTGAACTTAGTAATGTTGTATGGAATATATAATTTGGTTCTTCATGTTTGACGGATCTTTAACTAGCTTTTCAAAAATTACTTTAAACTAATTATTTATTCTTCATTTGGTAGTATTTTCAATCTACAACTATTTTCAAATCTTATTTTTGAAAACTTCTACCCTTAAAGGGCGGTTGGATGGGCGACCATGCCTTGTATACCCTTATTGAATATCTTTTAAACTTGTGCATGAATAGGGTGGTAGGTATGAGTTATACACATGATCTTCATGAATTTTATTTTTGTATACTCATATGTGTTTCATATATATGTATGCTTCAAATTTCAATTGGTATTTTCATTTTTATACATACATATATATGATTTAATTGTACTTTTTTACAATATCTTTACATTATTAAAGCACATATTATGTTTATGCTAAGCTTGATTTTAATCTAAATGTTAATTGGTATCTTTACAAGCTTATACATTGATTTCAATTGGTATTTCAATTGGTATTTATTTGATATCAAAATGTACTTCATGTTTCACTTTCAATTGGTATCAAAATCTACTATTGGTATCTTAAAAAAATTTTAAATGGTACCAACACTTATTTTGTCAACTACAATTTAATTTTATTCATATCATAATTCATTCAGTTGACTTTAAGAAATTTCATAAATTTGTTTAAAAAAAGGTTTCAAATTTTTTTTATATGTATTACCTATATGCAAGGGAGCTTAACATCTTTTCTATATATAGATTCATGTTAAGTGTATCTCACATTGAGGAGCTTGACCTCTCTTCTTTATGTGGTACAAGTGTGTAGGGAGAACTTAACATCTCCATTTATACATTGTATATTATACTTTATGTAGGTTAGGGTCTAGTCATCCCTTCTCCATGTAATGCATGTATGCAGGGGGAGCTAACTTAACGACTCTCCTCTTCATGAATCTATATCACATATACATCTTTATTATTTGATTGTCTTCACCCCTTTGTTGATGAATTTACAAAAAGGGGGAGAAGAATTAGTGAGTTTATACATGCATGCTTAATATTGGTATTTATGCATATATGTTTTGTTTAGTTTAAGAGCCTTCATTAAATATCCTTATGTTTATTTGCTATGCATGAGTTAAGGGGGAGCTTTTATGAAGCTTATCTTTAATCCGTGCATATATAACTCCATGAGTTTTGTCATCATCAAAAGGGGGAGATTGTTGGCCCAAAGGCCCATCACTCTAGTTTTGATGATGATTAACTCATGTAGTTATAGTACTAATGATGTTATGGTTATATAGTTTCAAATTTACTATAAAGATCTTAGTAGGTGCTTAGCTTCAATAAAGGAGTTTTGGACCTAACACATGCAGATTCAAGAGCTTGCGCGTCAGGATCGCATCAAATACTCAAGAAGGAGTCTAGCTCATGGATCAAGTTTGGACCAAGTCAAGATGGAGAAGAAGATTTTCAAAAGAAGGTTTTTCTGAAGACTTGTATCATATTTGTAAGTGTTAATATTTGTTTTTTAGATAAAATATAAAGGATAGATTAGTTGTGGATTGCTCAACCTCATACACATACACAAACAAAATTTATATGTGTTTTCATAAAATAGTTTCAGTTTTAAAAAATACCGTTTTGATTTTGAGGTTCAAAGTATACATCCTTATGTTTCATGATTAGAGTTCATCAAAACAAGTTTATATAGTTTATATGTGTTTTGAATTTCATCCATGCACATTGTTGGTTCAAATATTTGAACAACTTATTTGATGTTTCCATAATCATGGGTTTAAGTTTGTATTTATCAAAACTTATTTTAGAGCTTATTGTCAAAAACATAGATATTTCATCTTATATGTGTATTGGATCACATCCATACACACTAAGCTTAAAAAATGTTTAAAATATCTTGTTTTAGTACTTGAAGAAGTTTTAGAAAAATCGTTTTTCAAATTGAAAATTGATTTGAAAAATATGGGTTTTTTATTTAAGGCTAAATTTATATATCACAAAAATAGTTCAAAAAGTTTATAATATGTGTTGATTTTTGATCACACACATTTGTACTTCAAAGTATTTCAATGAACTTATTTTTTATGATTTTATGAGATTTTTTAAGAGTTTATAAGACCAAGATTTAATCTCCAAAATTTCTGACCTGGCCTTCTGGCGGTCGACCGATCAGTCGACCAAGCCAGAAGTCGGTCGACCGGGTAATCGACCGATGTGCACAGAAACGTGCATGAGCCTTGGCTTGAGGGCCGGTCGACCGGGCGGTTCATCGATCCAGAGAGTTCACTCTCTGGATTTGGCCCCGGTCGACCGGCCAGAGAGCTTTGCTCTCTGGATCTTGCCTCGCTTGACCGACCGGTCGACCGACAAGTCAAGACATGGGTGCAGTCGACCAGGCGGTTGACCGGCAGCCCCAACGGTCATAAATATGACCATTGATCATTCGACCGACCGATCGACCGACAGGTCATCTGGCCAGCAGATTTGACCCCAACGACTATATTTCTGAACTCTATTTAAAGGGGCTGTTTTGGCTGGTTTTAGACAAGATTTTGGAGAAGTTTTAGAGCTAGTTTTTCATCTCTCTTAGGGGTTTTCTCCACTTGTTTTTGGGGGCTAAAACTTTCATATCAAAAGGAGAGTTTTCAAGAGTGTTTTCAAAAGAAAGTTCTTGAGTTTTCCACCGCAACTTCATCTTGTTTTTCTCACACAAACTTGAGATTTTCATTACTATATCAATCCTCTAGAAATCTTTGTTGTGAGAGTTGTTTTTGTAATCAAGAGAAGTGATCATAAGATTTCATTCTTATATTGTGAGGAGTTGTAGAGGTTGTGGCCTCGGTGAAGAGAGTTTTGTAGTGATCAAGTGAAGTGATTGTCAAGTGTTTCAACTTGTGGTTTGGAGGAGTTGTAAGAGGTGCAGCCTCGGGAAGCTAGTGTTCTTGCGTGTGTTATTCTTCTGGGAACAAGTGAGGGACTTGCGGGTTCAAGAGTTTGGTGTGAACTCGTTGTAGGTGTCGCGACACCGAGTAATCTTGCGGGATCAATTCTAGTGGAAATCCTTCATAATGTTGAAGGCGGGGACGTAGAGCAAGGGTGCTCGAACCTCGAAATAACTCTTCCGTGTTTGCGATTGTTCATCTCTCTCTCTCTCTCTCACCTTTGTTTATATATCTTGCATGCTTATTTATTTTTCTCTTTTGTTCTTGATATATCTTGTGCTCAATTGATATATGCTTGAGATTGTTTGCTCACACTTGTATGTAAGTCGCCTAGAGGGGGGGTGAATAGGTGATGAGCTAATCTAAAGGTCAATAATGCGGAATTAAAAACTATTTAAACTAAACACAAGTATAACACAAGAGTGTGGCCGAATTCCCCATGAAGGGCTCTGGACTAACTCCTCAAGATTTTTCTAAATAAGAGTTGAGGTGCCGCGTTGGCTCTCTTGGTTGAATACAAGTGTTAGCAAACAATCCCCAAGCATATAACAATTAAGCTCACAATATATATCAAGCATATAAAGATAAAGACAATAATAGTATGCAAGATATAAAGACAAAGTAAGAGATAAAGAGTGAGCATCGCAAACACGGGAGATTTGTTTCGAGATTCGAGCACACTTGCTCTACGTCCCCGCCTTCAACACTATGAAGGATTTCCATTAAAATCGATCCCACCGGATCACTCGGTGCCGCAACACCTACAAGGCAAGTTCACACTTGAACTCCTTGGACTCTCTAGTCCCGTACACACCGCTAGCCCACTAGCTTGCCGAGGCCGCACCTCAAACACCGAATTCACACATGAACTCGAAAACACCGCGAACCCGCAAGTCCGCCTCCTCAAAATACAAAGATGAACTTTGGAGATCACAACACATTGATCACCTAAAATCCTCTCACAATAAATATCCCTATAGGTAGATATAGCAATGGATGGCTCAAGTGTTGTGTGAGAAAACAAGGATTGAAATGGTGGAGGAAAAACTTCAGAAAATCACTTTGAAATCACTCTTGATAAACTCCCCTTTTAATTGGAAATATTGGCTCTAAAATAAGTGGAGAAAACCTCTTAATAGAGTAGGAAAAATAGGTGCAAAGTCCACTTAAAAATCTTGTAGAAAACAGCCCACAAACCCCCCATATATATAGGATAGAAAAACTAGCCGTTGGGGCAAAATATCAGCCCTGATGGCTGACGGTCGACCGGCCCGGTCGACCGCCAACGGTCATAAATCTGACCGTTGGGGCGTCGGTCGACCGGCCCGATCGACTGCTGCCTGGAACAGAGAACAGAGTTCTCTGCCGGTCGACCGGCCCGGACGACCGGGGCTTTCCAGAGAGCAGAAGCTTTCTGCGGTCGGCCGGGTCGGTCGACCGGCCCTCCAGCAGTCCTGGCGTGCACGTTTGTGCACGTCGGTCGACCGTCCTGGTCGACCGACTTCAAGCTCGGTCGACCGGTCCGGTCGACCTGCAGAAGCCAGATCAGAACATTTTAGGGATCAAAAACTTGGTCATTTGGGCTCAAATAAAATCCCATAAAATTATAAAAAATCTACAAAAATAGTTTTAACATTATACTTTGATAATCAAACATGCTTGAGCAAAATCAAGACATGTTACAAATAATTTGAACTATTTTTATAACTTGGAAATTTTGGCTAAAAACGAAAACTGTATTTTTTCAAAATTGGTTTTTTCAAAACTTCTCAAATACAAAAACAAGATATTTAAAACTATTTGAAAGCATAGAGTGTATGGATATGATCCACTACATAATCATGATGAAATATCTACGTTTTTGACATTAAGCTCTAAATATGGTTTTGGTTAAAGACATGTAAACTTTGAATACCAAAAATCAAACCGGTATTTTTCAAAAAGAAAACTCTTTTGTATTTTTCCAAAATAAAATTCTTTTATGAAAAACTTATCTAAATCAAGAGTGTGTGTGTGTGTGTAAGATATACTTGAGCAATCCACCAACTATTCTATCCTTTACATTTTATCTAAAAACAAAATCTTATAAAAACAAACCTAGACTCAAGTCTTGATCTTGAAGTCTTCACTTGAAGTCTTCTCCTCTTCTTGACTTGGTCCAAACTCGATCCATAGAGCTAGACTCCTCTTGAGTACTTGATGTGGTCTTGATGCACAAGCTCTTGAATCAAACCGTGTTAGCTCTAAAACTTGACTTTAAATCCTTTGTTGAAGCTACACACCTACTAAGATCTTGATCACAAATCTGAAACTAAATAAACACAAGATCATTAGTACCATAATTACATGAGTTGATCATCATCAAAACTAGAGTGATGGGCCTTTGGGCCAACAATCTCCCCCTTTTTGATGATGACAAAACTTATGGAGTTATATATGCATGGATTAAAGTAAAGCTTCAAAGAAGCTCTCCCTTAACTCGTGCATAACAATAAACAAATAAATATGCAATGAAAGCTCATAAATATGTATGCAAATACAAGGAGATAAACATGCCAACCAAGAATAAAACTCATCAAATACTTTTTCTCCTATTTGCAAACAAAAACATATATGCATAAACATAAATCCTTCTCCCCCTTTATGAATAAAGTAAGGAAAACATGCATATATATACCAAATACTTCTCCCCCTTTTTGTCAATCATCAACAAAGGGGCTAAAGTAAAAACAAAAAAAAATGTTCTCCCCCTTTTTGTCAAAAGCAAAAATCAGCAAAGGGGTGACATTAAACAAATTAATAAAAGAGAATATATGCGATATACATTCATGAAGAGGAAGACGCTAAGTTAACTTCCCTACATACATGTATTACATGAAGAAAGGATGACAAGCCCTAATTCACATAACACATAATATGCAATGCATAAGAGAAGATGTGAAGCTCCTCCTACACACGTGTACCGCATAAAGAAGAGTTGTCAAGCTCCTCAATATAAGATACACTCAACATGAATCATATGTAGAAGAGATGTTAAGCTCCCCTTGCATATAGGCAATATAAATCAAAACATTTTTAATTTTCTTATTAAAACAAAATGTTGAATTTTCTCAACGAAAACAAATTTTGAGATACCATTATTAAATCAAATTTTAAGATATCATATAAACAAAAAATTCTAAGGCACCACAAGCATTTGTAATCAATTTTAAGATACCAATTATTGTAAATAAACATTACAAATTTTGAATTTTAATCAAAATGGAATCATATTGATACCAATTGAAAATTATTGCATATTTTTTATATCAATAAAAATATTAATTTTAAAAAATAATGCATAAGCTTATTAAAATATCAATTGAGAAATCAATTGAAAATCAAGATTTGAATTAAGCTTAGCATAAACATACTCTGTGCTTTAAACATGCAAAAATCTTGAGAATCAAGCACACATAAATCATATATATGTATGAGAAGAGAATACAATAGAAATTGATATTAATTGAAGTGAAACATACGTATATAGGAAACAAAATATGAGTATATACAAAATGAAGGTACCAATTGAGATCAAGTATATAACTCATAACCTACCGCCCTTTATATGCACCAGTTAAAAGATTTTCAATAGGGCTTATAAGGCATAATCGCCCATCCGTCCACCCATAACGGTGTTGGTAGGGTTTTCGAAAATAATTTTGAGAATATTTTAGTATCGAAAATCACAACCAAATGAAGAATAATAACTAGTTAAAATAATTTTTGAAAAACTAGTTAAAAATCCTTCAAAACATGAAACCAAAACGTATGTTTATCATGAAACATACTAAATACATAAAGTTTGACACTCAAAATCTATAAGGCTCAAAAATAATCATGAAACAAAGTCATAAATAAACAAATAAAAGGTGAGTGCACAAGAATCATGTAATTAGCATTTTTCATGAAAATAATCAATGAAGCTCAAAACAAGAGTCATTTTATCAAAACAAAAATCATGAAAATTCATTTTTCAAATAAAGATGAAAATATAAAAATTCATTTTTCATCTTAAAAACAAACTTCTAGGTATATGTATGATTTATCCAAAACTAACAATATGCATAAATATCCCAAACATAAAAAGAGTCCATAAGATAAATTGCATGAAGGCAAATGACTCAAGGGGCATACATGTATATTTATTAGTTTTGACTAAACATGTCATATACATGAAGTAAAAACATGAAAATAGGCAAAACAAGTGTAAATGATGAAATCATCAAAACTACTCTATACATGTGCATATAGTGAGTACAAATGAACAATGAAGTGCAAATATATCTGAATCAATTTGTTGCTCACTACTTGTACATGTATATACAAATTTTTGATAAAAACTACATCTAACCATATTTTTACCACATGAAGCATAAAACAAATAAAACATGAACATGCTAAAAATATCATATATGAACAAGCATGTAAATAAACTAGGAGTTTAGAGATAGTTACCAAACCAAAGAACTATACTCCAAATCTCCAAAACATGGTGGTTGTCCCACCAAACCTACTTGACAGAGGAGCATCAATTATGTGTCCATCATGTCCATGTGCATCCATCATCAAGGCACCTTCCCTCTCACGTTTTGTGAGAGCCCGCACCTACATCAAATACACAAGGTGGAGATTTTGGTACCCATTTTCTTTTGGGTCCTTGAGGGTTAGTATTGTAAGGAACTCAAATATTTTTCTTATTAGCAAAATTTAAAGCATTTATCCTATCATAACAAAATTTTGCTAAATGGCCTTTGCGGCCACAATGTGTACATTTGTACACTCTAGGATACATATGATTATGAGTGTGGTCATGACGTGCAAAATGTGTATATACATGATGTGGGTGTTGTGCATGAATATGTGGAGCTTGTTTTTTTGAAAACAAAGACTCCAATCTAGAGTGGTTAAATGCACATGTGCTCAAAGTTGAGCTCAAACAATTCATTTTATTTTTCAAAAATTTAATCTCATTTTAATTAATAGTGGCATGTAAAGCATGGTGAGAATGAGAATCATTTTTCTTTTTCTTTTTAGAAATATTTTCTTTTTCTTTTTCAATAATTTTTCTTTTTAAAGAAGTGTTTTCATTTAAAGCAACTTCCTTTTGTTTTTTCACCAAAACAATTTTATTTTTCAAATTAGTGTTTCCTTCACAAAGATCATTTAATTTAGACATCAAGGAAACATTTTCATTTTTCAAAGTTTCATTTTCTTTTGAAAAACATTCCAATTTTTCTTGTAAAGAATCTTTCTCTTTTAACATGCAATCAAATTTGTTTTTCATTTTCTTATTATCTTTTCTAAGCATATCATACTTTTCAAGAAGTTGTTGACAAAAAGATGTAAGCTCATCATAGGACATATCAACATCTTCATGTACCTCGGATTCGGTAGTTACCTCAAGGGGGTTATCCCTTGGACCATGTAGCACACGTTGGAGGTGTCACTTCCAACATCCGAATCGCTCCCCGCATAATATTGTTCTTGTTCGCCAAGGGAGAGAATTGTGTTCCAAACTACAAAAGCCGAATCAATGTTAGAAACCCTAGATAAATATTCATCATTTAGGGTACACTTCAAAGCATGAATGACTTTTGAGTTAGCCTCAATATACTTGCTATTGTTAATATATGAATCTTTAATTGTAGCAAGATAAATATGAATACCTAGGCCTTTGAGGTACAAAGACATCTTAACCTTCCAAGTTTGGATGTTAAGAATGTCAAAAGTGGGAGGTGACATGAAATCCATGGTGTGTAAATAAATATTGTGATTAGCTATAAATGAGGATCTTTAACTCTAGGTTGTAAGACCCAAATCAAGAGCACTTGGCTCTGATACCAACTGTGAGTCATCTAGAGGGGGGGTGAATAGGTGATGAACTAATCTAAAGGTCAATAATGCGGAATTAAAAACTATTTAAACTAAACACCAAGTATAACACAAGAATGTAGCCGAATTCCCCGTGGAGGGCTCTGGACTAACTCCTCAAAATCCCTCTGAATAAGAGTTGAGGTGCCGCGTTGGCTCTCTTGGTTGAATACAAGTGCTAGCAAACAATCCCTAAGCATATAACAATTAAGCTCACAATATATATCAAGCATATAAACATAAAGACAATAATAGTATGCAAGATATAAAGACAAAAGTAAGAGATAGAGAGTGAGCAATCGCAAACACGGGAGATTTATTTCGAGGTTCGAGCACACTTGCTCTGCGTCCCCGCCTTCAACACTATGAAGGATTTTCACTAAAATCGATCCCACCGGATCACTCGGTGCCGCAACATCTACAAGGCGAGTTCACACTTGAACTCCTTGGACTTTCTAGTCCCGTACACACCGCAAGCCCACTAGCTCGCCGAGGCCGCACCTCAAACACCGAGTTCACACACGAACTCGAAAACACCGCAAACCGCAAGTCCGCCTCCTCAAAGTAAAAGATGAATTTGGTGATCACAACACTTTGATCACCTAAAATCCTCTCACAACACTTGAAAATTTTGGCTAAAAATGAAAACTGTATTTTTCCAAAATTGGTTTTTTCAAAACTTCTCAAATACAAAAACAAGATATTTTAAACTCTTTGAAAGCATAGAGTGTATGGATATGATCTACTACACAATCATGGTAAAATATCTATGTTTTTGACATTAAGCTCTAAATATGGTTTTGGTTAAAGACATGTAAACTTTGAATACCAAAAATCAAACCGGTATTTTTTCAAACAGAAAACGCTTTTGTATTTTTCCAAAATAAAATTTTTTTATGAAAAACTTATCTAAATCAAGAGTGTGTGTGTGTAAGATATACTTGAGCAATCCACCAACTATTCTATCCTTTACATTTTATCTAAAAACAAAATCTTATAAAATCAAATCTAGACTCAAGTCTTGATCTTGAAGTCTTCACTTGAAGTCTTCTCCTCTTCTTGACTTGATCCAAACTCGATCCATAGAGCTAAACTCCTCTTGAGTACTTGATGTGGTCTTGATGCACAAGCTCTTGAATCAAACCGTGTTAGCTCCAAAACTTGACTTTAAATCCTTTGTTAAATCTACACACCTACTAAGATCTTGATCACAAATCTGAAACTAAATAAACACAAGATCATTAGTACCATAACTACATGAGTTGATCATCATCAAAACTAGAGTGATAGGCCTTTGGGCCAACATTGTATTCAACCAAGAGAGCCATAGTGGCACCTCAACTCTTAATTTAGAGGAATCTTAAGGAGATAGTCCAGAGCCCTTCACCGAAAATTTGGCTACACTCTTGTGTTATACTTTGTGTGTTAGCTTAATAACTTTAGTTTGCATAAATAATTTTTAATTCTGCATCATTTGCGTTAGATTAGTTAGTACACCTATTCACCTCCCTCTAGGTGTATTATAAAGGTTTGGTATTTATTATTTAATATGCAATTAGTCAAATCATTTTGGGATGAGACTTTGGTGTATACAAGCCATCTCATGAATAGGTTGTAACCAACTGCGATAGGAGATATAACTGCGTTGGATATTTGGTAGGGTGGAGCTGCTCAAGACTATAGTTTGCTGCGGGTGTTTGGATGTCCGGCTACTTTGGAGTCATAGATGACAAGTTGAATCTATGAGCATAAAAATTTGTGTTTTTTGGATGTTAAAAGAATTTTGAAAGGCAGCAAGCTATGGAACTCTAAAAACAAGAAGATCGTGTTGAGCAGGTATGTCTCCTTTGGTGAGGCTTCATTGTTAAAGTCTATCGTATCTCAGTAGGTGGAGAGGATAAAGATCAAAGATGTATCGCAGCCGATGGAGGTTGATGCTACTCCACTATCTCCAGTTGGTTCAGTATCAGTTAGAATTTCACCGGATGTGACATCAGGTGAAGATTGTTTAGCCGTTTTGGATGTTGAACAGGTTGAAGAAAAAGTGGAGTTATTTGTAGCTATAGAAACCAAGATGACTCCATGAAAGTGGGTGAAAAAGCATGAATCTCATGTTGGGAGCTAGATCAGGTCAAGTTGAAAACTGTTGTTCTCCACGATGATCGTGATGAGGAGATGAATCGTGATGAAGAGATTCACATGACTTAACCATTTGGGTTCGGTGCTGCAAATTAGTTTCAGTTAGTTGAACTCTTTGAAACTCATTTGGATGAACATGTGGCTTGATTCCTTGGGCATGAGGTACATAGGCAGCCGTAATGGTGCAGCCTGTTTGCCAAGTTGAATTGGTTATTCGTGGTGTTCGGCTCAGATTGAAGAAATCTTCACCGAGGTAGAGAATTGTGGGGGAGAGATGAAAGTTAGAGTTTTCAAACTTAATTGGATAGACCAAGAGATTTGGAGTTCGAAGTGCACGAGGAGCACAGTGAAATGAAGAAAGGAACAGCATCTACCGACATGCACTAGGTAGCGGTCGACAGCGGATACATGGATATGCCAACAGAAACTTAGAGTTTGTCAGTCTGTCAACTGGTCTTTGTATTGCAATCGACAGATGAAGCTCAGACTATCGACAGGAGGACCAATCGAGAGTTGGGTCATCTCAGTCTGTGGACGGGCTTCTTGGAGTTGTCGATAGCTATGGCATTCTTGTGTTTTCCTGATTAGTTTCTAACTTAGATTCTGATCCGATTTCAGAGTTTTGAGTTTTCTTTTCTTCGTAGTTTCTCTGGCTATATATTGAAGGATATTGTACTCTTATTTGTAACCTTGAGAGAGGTAATCTGTATTGGAGAGTTTTAGGATTAGTTTTGTTTGAGAGAATTTTACAACATATTGCGTAGTTTCTCTATATGGATCAGTTTTTGATCAATTTGGATCTTCGGATCAAAAAACTGACGGGCTGAAAAAGCTCTTTGCTGTCACATGCGGCAAGAGAAGTTCTATAAAAACTTCGTTGGCAGCTCTTTACTGTCACATGCTAGAAAAGAAAACACTGTGTGGTCTATTGTTGGTGGGAGAAGCACGAGAATCTTCGAAGATCGTTGGCTCCTGCGAGTGCCCCGGCCACTCCAAAAGCCCAACGCTGTCCCAGCGAGCATGGAGACTGTTAATCAACTAATCTTCGAAGATCGTCACTGGGCGTCTGGCGCAACCCGACCACCAACAACCTCGGCATCAGGGCCGGGATGATGTGTGGTCAGTTATCGAGCGTTGGTTGAACTTGGGTGGCGCTGAGGCCGAAACCTTTTTGGTGGGATCGAATTTGATGTGGTCGGTATGGAAAAGCCGTTGTAAATGGGTGTTTGAACGGACTCCCTCCTTTGTAGATTCAATCAAGGCCATGGCTGCATCGATTTCACAGTGCATGCAAGGTGTTCGACGCCCGGCCTCTGACACAGCAATGCATGGCTCGATCCATCCAGCCTGGACCGTGCCTCCCCTGTATGAGTTAAAGGTCAAAGTCCACGCTAGCGTCGGCCAGGCCTATGCGAGCGTGGCGGCTGTTTGCAGGGATGCGGCTGGGCAGGTGTTGCAAGTCGAGGCTGAGAGAATTCACTCCACGTACCCGGAGCTTGCCGAGGCCATTTGGTTAGGCCTCTACCATAGCCAGTGATGCACAGTGTCTTGTGGAATGGATTAATCGCAGAGACCGAGCTCCACCCTGGAGGACTGCCCACATTGTTTTGAGTGTCAGAATACTCTCCACAACCATGTGGGCGTGAGGCTGGAATACATTAAAAGATCAAGCAATGAGGCAGCACATAAAGTCGGCAGCAAATGCCTGAATCAATATCTCTTCGGCAATTGATCGTATGATTTCTTACCTTCTCATTTGCGTGATGAGTTGTGTATTAGTTTGATTAACCAGTGCTTCATTTAATAAAGCTACTGGCACTTATATATATATATATATATATATATATATATATATATATATATATATATATATATATATATATATATATATATATATATATAGAGAGAGAGAGAGAGAGAGAGAGAGAGAGAGAGAGAGAGAGAGAGAGAGACTTGTGTAGTTCCAGAAGGATTCGAGCCCGAATCCTTCCTACTCAAATACAACCATACATTATCTGAATACAAGATCCATTCCGTTGAAGTTGATCTATATTATTTCAAGTATCTATAAGCCAAAAATCAAGTATTTTAAATACTTTTTGCCCATGCATCAAGTAGGAAAAAACAGACAACCTAAATAGTGAATTGTTAGTTTAACGGTGTAGAACATTTGAAACCTAACAAAAATTGGTTTTAGAGGTTTTTAAATGTTTATCATGATCAAATGGCTGGATCGAAAATTTGTATGTCTAAAGATATATATCTAATCAACTCATTACTTTCGGTCGTCCATTTTGTGCTGCTTGATGGATAGGTAAAAAGTATTCAAAACACTTGATTTTTGATTTTTTTTAATTACTTTAAATAACATAGATCAATTCAACGAAGTGAATCTTGTATTTGAACATCGGATGTTGGTATTTGAGTAGGAAGGATTCGGGCACGCTCGAATCCTTCTTGAACTACACAAGTCTATCTCTCTGTATATATATATATAGAGAGAGAGAGACATGTACCTCAGTTGCCAGCTGAGAGACACTCTTAGTCGGCGATGATGTGGCTGAATCTCAGCCCCAGATCAGGCCTGAGATGAGAACCGTAATATTTTACAAATAAACCCCTTTCTCTTTTCCATCTCAGTCTCTCTCCTCTCTCTTGGTTCCCCCTCGATCTTAGGCTTTCCCCAAATCTCGTCATCGCACTCTTATTATTACCGCCGCCCTTACGAGTTCGCCACCGCCCTATGAACCTCACCGTCGCCCTGACGAGCTCGTCACCGCTCTGTCGATGTCATTGTCGCCCTAACGAGCTCGCCTCTGCCCCATTAATGTCGCCAATGCCCTGTGAGCTTGCTACTGCCCCGTCGATGTCGCCTCCGCTCCATTGAGCTCGTGTCTTGCCCATGATGTCACCACCACCCCATTACCTCTGCCCTGTCACCGCCGCCCCCATCGATGCCACTGTCGCCCTGACTAGTCCACTGCAACCTGGCGCAATGCACTGCTACCATGGGCGCAGTGCACTGATGAGTCCACTACCACCATGGTCGGTGCCCTGACGAGTCCACTGCGACCCACTGCGCCCCTGGTCGCAGTGCACTTGACCAGAGTCGTTGCTGAGGTTGGATCGGAACTGCGAGGAGAAAGAAGATGACAGAGAGGCCAACGATGACCTCTGATCTGAGCATGAGGGCTACGACATCCGGCCTCTGATCTCATCCTCATTGTTGTTCGTTTTCTCTTGATGACGAGGGAGAAGGTGAGAGAGGGAAAAGACGACCACAACGACCAGGGTGCAGTGTTGATCAAAACCTCGTTCGTTTTCTATTGATAACGAAGAAGAAAGTGAGAGAGGGAGAAGACGACCACCGACTTCTGATCTGCAATCAACACCAATTACAATCCTAAAGAAAAAATTCTGCTCACTTACATTTTTAACAATGAAGAAGCAACTTGAGTTGTAAACATATATCCTCAATGAATTTTGTTGTTAAAAGTTGAAATAAAGCAGATCTCAAAGTTTCTCCATTCACCAAGATCATATTTCTTTTCAGAACATTCCTCTTCCTACTGCTCGATCTTGGTAGACTTTCTTCTCCTGTTATAAAAAGATCAAACAATTAGTAAACTGCAACATTTAACATACAAATTAAAATCACAACAGACTCACTTCATCAATCAATAAACCTGGGGTGAGGTGGTAGAGAGAGCGGCGAGGTAGGAGTTGGCGGCGCTGGGGCGGTGGGGGTAGCCTTGGGTCGGATTTCATGAGAGATCGAGAGAGGAGGGACGCTGAGAGAGAGGTTCTAGGCACATGTTGAGGTGAGTGGCGCTGGAAGAGATCGAGGGAGAAGAGTGTTCTCATGAGAGAGAGATAAAGGGGCAGCTGAATGTGAATACAAATGTTCATTTTTAAAAGCAAGGTTTTTTTTTGGCAAAGTTATTGCAGATCTCATTTCAGCCATCTCAGCCCCGATCCTCGGCTGAGGTTCAACCATGTCACCGCCAGCTGAGAAAGCCTCTCAGCTGGCGGCTGAGGTACAGATACCTCATATATATTATATCAGAAATGTGTATATCAGCCGACAACTAAGAGTCCCTCTCAGCCTGCGGTGACATGGCACATTATGAGCCACATAATTCGATAATCTAAAATGACGCCCCGCTTTTAAAAATAATTGAAATTACTAAAAGCCCCAATCGTTTGTCTTTTCTTGAAATGATGTATTAGTTTTATATTCTTCATTATTATTTTTCTTCCCTTTTATATGTCTATCTCTCTGTGTCTCCTCACGCTGTCAGATCTAAATTTTTGACTTGTAGAGAATGTCGTTCTAAAAAAACGAGAGCGGGATCAAAAATTAATTTTTGACTCGTAGAGAATGTCGTTGTAAAAAAGCGAGAGCGGGATCATCGTGATTCTTCTCTTCTTCTTCTTCCAAAGGAAAGCCAATCTGAAAATTTTCATCATCGGAAATATTGGCTATTCGATTTAAATCTGAAAGACAAAATAAAATACACATAAATATATAACCAATCTATCAGAGATGCTACTGAAGTCGCAGGAAAAAATTTATTTTAAAAGCTATCCTTTTCATCAGGACTGTAACTTTGGTCGCATTTATAATAATAAATTGTCAGATAAAATTTAATTCTGTGATTATAGTCGCAGTATGAAATTTCATCTTCAAACCATTTGTTTTACAAGACAGAGACCAAAGTCGCAGTCCAATTAAAATTTATTAATAAAAAGACTGCGACCTTGGTCGCAAAAATGAAAAATAGGTTATAAAATACTGCGACCAAGGTCGCAGTATTATCAAACAAAACTTTTCAAAAAGACTGCTATTACATAAGACTGCGACCAATGTCGCAATTTTCGGTTGCAGTCTTCTAACCATCTTAATTACTTAACTTTCGAGACCTTGTTCACTGCCTCAATTGATTATGTCTCTTGTTTCATAAAAATGCTACCATGGTCGCAGTATTCTATTTAGATTACTTAATAAAAAATATTATGACTAAGGTCGCATTGTTATCAAACAAAACATTCTCAAAGAGACTGCTGTTACATAAGACTGCGACCGAAGTCACAATCTTTTAATCATCTTAATTAATTAACTTATGAGATTATTGTCACTGTTTCAATTAACTGCGACTCTTATTTCATAAGACTGCGATCACGGTCGCAGTATCCTATTTAGCTTAGCAAGGTCGAAAAAATAATGCGACCCTAATCGAAACAATATAAAAAAAGCTGTAACACTGCACCAGGTCGCAATGTAAAGCAAAAATAAATCTAAAAAATGATATTAAAAAATTTGAATCCAAAATTTTTCTTTTCAGAAACTGTGACTTCAATTGCAGATTCAGAAAACAAAAAATAAAATAAAATAAACTATTTCAAGTCGTAGCAATATATTTTTAGTGTGATTAAAACATCTTTAAAAAAAAACTTGAACATTAATGCGACCATGTTTGCATTCTTTTAAAATAATTTATTTTTCTAAAATTTAGTAATCAAGATCTGTAATTTTTTTGTTTGAAAAACTCAAAATTTTCAGATCTGTAATTTTTTTAGTGGAGGAACAGTTATAGCCAGGTTAAAAGTGAAACTGGGGCTATTTTAGTCATTGGGTAACGAAAAGTGGTTGAGGGTCTCCTTTTACCGCCTAAATTTTTGACTTCTCTGCGGCTAATATAAAGCCACGTCATGCCGGCTGAGAAACTCTCTCAGCTGTCGGCTGAGGTATAGTAACCTCATATTATATATATATATATATATATATATATATATATATATATATATATGAAACTATTTCGGTGAGAACCGATTCTAACCAGAGTTTCGTGCGAACTCCACGACTGGCCACCCCATGGATGATCCAAACTGTTCATCTTTATTTACATACTCTTATTAGGTTACTAATGAAAATTCACGCGATTCCGAGCCTTTTCACTCATGCATTAAGCGGTTACAAAAAAAATTATATTAGCTGTAGAATAAAGATGTCATTTAATGCATGAGTAAAAAGGCTCAGAGTCACATGATTTTTCATTGGTAACCTAATTAAAGTATGTAGATTAAGATGAACGGTTCAGATCATGTATGAGGTGGCCAGTTGTGGAGTTCGCATGAAGCTCTGGTAAGAACAGGTTCTCACTCGAAATTTTCATATATATATATATATATATATATATATATATATATATATATATATATATATATATGTATGTATACATTAAGGGTTTCCGCCACTTTGAGAGGAAAGAGGATGCAAAAGGAAGGAGAGAGAAAGAGTGATGCAGGGTTAGCGTTTGATTAAAGAGGTAAATTGGGGTTTTCACTCCTAAAAAGACTTGAGAGAAATTAATCACTCACAATATTTTTTATCAAAATTCTACACTATTTATATTTTAGTTCATGAGCTTATTTATAGGCTTTACAAAATTCAATTTTCAGAATACAACTAATGTGGTACTAAATTTTAAAAGAAAAGAACACAACTAAAAATTAAAATAAAATAAAGCAAAAATACATAACCACTCAGACTACTCTAACCATATCAATGTGACACGTCTTCTTCTTCCATGGTGCATGCGCTAGGGATGTATGCCCGCATCAAAACACTTATTGTAAAATATCACAATACGGAAGAAAAACAGTACTAGACTAAGGAGTAAGGACACACACACACACACACACACATCTTCAGATTATTTCTTGATTCCATGTTTGTAGGTGAACAGTTAACTATATATAGTCAACCAAGAAATTTCACCATCTTTTTCTCACAACATCAAAATGAATATCCCATGCATGCACTGTAATATCCCTAATCTAAAATGCAGTATTTTCATTTTTCTAAAGTATTTATTTTAATTTACTGATTATTTTTATTTCACCCAGTTGATTTATATTTCTCTTGTGATTATTATTGTTGAATATGCAATTTTATCTTTAGATAGTAAATGGCAAAATTATTCTTCCATTATTATTTATTGTTATTTCTATCGGAGTATTATTATTTCTATTGCTAGAGATAATAGATATTGTTAATTATTAATTGTGATTGGTATTACTTATTTTAATATTGGTATTTGTACTAATCATGGTGGTGGTGGCGTTCCCCTTGTTAGCCTCTTACCCTATTTCTCCTTTACCCGTTGGTGATCCTATATTCAATTACCCGTTTGGTTTTCCATAACCCATTAGACCCGTTCCTAATACTACCCATTAGCATATCCATTCACATATTGGATCCTAAACCGTGCCCGCTAGCCTAAACCCAACACCTATTTAATTATTGGACTCAAACCCTCAACCCAATAAGCTTAAACCCATTTAACCACAACCCAATACCCGCAAACCCAATAACCTATTATTTACACATACTATATATATTCCTAAACCTAAGCAAGAAACCCTAACCTAGTCAATAGCTTAACCTAATCTCTTTAATAACCCCCTCCCCAACTGCTGCCGCACTCTCTTCTTTCTCCACCTGCGGTTGCCCCTTCTCCCATTGACCGGATTCAGCAGCCCTTCTCATCTCCTCCCTGCGCGCACCCGGCAATGGCCCCGGATCACCGTGCTCCTCCTCTCTTGTTGGCGCAGCCCAGAACCAGGCCTGTCCAGATCTGCCCCCCCCAACAGATCAGCACAGCCGCCCCCTTCTCTGGATGGACAGCGCATCTCCCTCCTTTTTCTGATGGCGCAGCAGACCAGGCCACAGTCCAGGCCGCCTCTTCCCTGGCTGGTGCTGCCGCACTCCAATCCAGGTTGTCCCCTTGGATGGCAGCAAGCGAGGCGCCCTCTTCTCTCTCTTCATTGGTGCACCAGTGGCAGATCCCCCTACAACACAGACCAGCACGCAGCCGCACACTTCCAGGCCGACCAGATCTGTCCCGCAGCAGGCCATGGCGCACATAACGGCAAGGTGTGCACCCACGAGAGCAACCCAGGTGACCTGCTCCCTCCCCCCAGCGTGGCCGACAGCCCCTCCTTCCCTCCTGCAGACCTGGACAGCCACCGACAACCAAAACAGCGAGGAACAGCCCAAATCTGCAGGCTGTCCAGATCTGCGCAAGTTCGGGCGAGCTGGTCGTTCTCCCGATTCACGCCATCCCGTCGCCGGAGACCAGCACGGTGACCTTCCCCAGTGTCTTGGCCACCCCCCATGCAGTCCGTTGGCGAGGAATCGCACCACAGCGACCATGGCAGCAACTCGCTCGACGACGCGCACGGCAGATCCAGATTCAGACCAGCAGCACAAGCAGCGGGCGAGCGGCGATTCCAGGCCCTTCCGGAGAGCGCGAGACCTCCAGCTTGCTGCCATGCCTTCTCCAGCAACCTGGCTACCTTCCCATGCGGTCCGACAGCGAAGAGCGGCACCACGGCGACCGTAACGGTGACTCGCCCGGTAATGCGCAGATTTCCCAATGTGAGTGTTTCTCTCCCTCTTTCTATTTTCTATCTCATTATTATATGCATTGGTTTATAGATGTATTTTAATGTGTATGTAGAGTGAATGTAGAACTTGTATACTTTGTTGTGTGAGAGAGAGGAGGCATATACATGTTTTATTGTGTAGAGATCACCGAGCATGAAGGTGGACGGTCATCTCCCGTTTATTTTACATGTTGGATGTATAGGAATATGATATGCATGATTCTTGATACATGTTAGAACCCCCATGTTTGTCCTATGTATATCTAGAGTATTGTTGTAGACATAACAAGATGTAGCATGAGGGTGATTGAGATGGATATTAGTGGTAATGACTTGATCTAATAGAGCTTAGATGCACGTATATGTGGTGATACCGAATATTGGGATATCATGTTTGACCTTAATAGAAATGTGAACTCTTGAGGATTGGGGATCATAGTTGTATGTTAAAGTGAGATGACTAATACTGGATATTGTTATATGTTGGAATGACGATTATTGAATCAGATTACTAGATGTGTAATGGAACTTGACGATCATGTAACTGTTGGGAATGTGAGTTGGATATGATGACTTTGGATTGATCTGGGACTTATGCTATTTACATAGAATGGTGATCGAAGATTAGACAAAGACCTTATTAGTGGATATTTGAGGACATGTTAGATATGATCTTACCTTAATAAAAGATTAGTGTTCTTGACGATTGGATGGTACATGGACTTATTCTGATTTGGACTGAATTAGAGTTATAGAGGTCAGATGATATATTTCATGTAGAGGACTTTCTTGGACTTGTTATCCTTTCATTGATAATAATTTAAGTGATGATTCATTCAGATGTTGATGTGTACTTGTTATGATATTAGAGACTGGATTACTTGATAGCTATTGATCGACTTTACTTATTGGTGACTTTGAGAGTGATGTATGGATGGTCTTGAGAACCTGAGTTTATAGTACTTTGCTTGGATTAGTCTGTTCATGACCAGTAGATTATTACTCACCTTGGATAATCTTGTTTTACCTGTGAAACCTGACTGGTTATTCTTTATATATATACCTGACAACTATCATGTTCATATTACTGAAATTTGCTGGGAAAAATATTGTTACACGGTAACAACACCCGCATGTTCACTTGTTATATATTCCTGTTATACCGGTATCCTGTTACTTGACATGTTGTACTCCTGTTATACCGGTATCTTGACTTTCACATGCTGATATTGTTACCGTGACTACCACTGAGTTATCCCAGTAATTAAAGTAACATGCACATTAAATAAACTTGATAAACTAAAACATAATAACACACAACTTGCACTGGGCTTGGGGAGATTGATGGAGGAGACAGCGTCCGTATTTTGGGTGGACCTAGGATTTAGGTTGCGCAGCCGAAAGAGGGTTCCACTGCAGGGTTCCCGTGGGGTGACTGGCACCCCGTCCTGTTTATTCCTGTTTACATGTTCCTGACTACCTAGCGGTAGGTCCTGGTTCAGCGCCAGGAGTCTGGGCCGTGGTCCCGGGTATGTACGGGACCCACCTAAAGCATGGACAATGTCTCCAACCGATCAGTTTCAATAACTTAAGGGCATCGATCGGCATGTGTGGTAGGCGTAGTATGGGATGCGTCTATTGCATGTGACAATTAGTGTTCGCTGACATAATTAATAATAAACTGTTGATGCTTTGTGACTGACTGTAATCACCTGGTTGTATATTTATATATCATTATGATAGACCCATGATTTTAACCAGGACCAGACTTATGACCAGACTTGGATACCAACCTAGTGACATGTGATAGGTTACACATATAGACATCTGTTGATTGCTACAGTTGCTTTACTGGTCTTATACCTGTACTCTTATTCTTGCTGTCTTTATTCGTGTTGCTTTCATTGTTCAGTTATTCATCCTGTTATTTAGTCTCTTATATTTGCAGTTGTTCTTATTACTATTTATGCACATGGTTTATTCTGCACGAGTTCTTTCCCCTTTACACACACACTCATTATGGTCGCGTTCTGACGACCCTGGATTTGCACGTCCAGCTATTGGACGATTGTTTCTAATGTGCAGGTGTTTGATGAGGCGGTACGCTTTGCGAGGAGCTTGGGTCCTCTTCCTTTGATTCTGGTATTTTTGCATTTTATTCTTGTTATGATTCTTTGATTCCTGGATATCACCTTTGACTTCTATTCAGCTGTCATTTTCTTCCTGTTATTTCATTGCTATCATGTATAGTCTTATATGTATTATTGCAGTGATCCTTGATTATTATAGTTCTGATTCATAGCTTGTTCAGGTTACAATTGAGGCTTAGCGCGTATACGAGGGGTATTTTACCTCGCGTATATGCGTCGCCATAACGTCTCCGTATCTATAGGATCGGGGCGTTACATGCACCAACACTGACCTGTTCCTCACCTATAACCAGCCATAATTGAAGTGCCAAGAACTAATTATTGGTATTTTTATCTAAAGATTTGAATGCATTATAACCAAGATAGTGAGGTCCAAGTCAGAGCACCACATACATTGATCACACATACAACAAGCAGCAACAAATATAGTAAACCATGAAACTTTGTCATCAAGAACTTTCTACATATGTTGTTTCTTGAAAGTCTAGCACATCTTGTATGCTTGAACAAGAGTTTGATCCAAGACCCAAGCCTCTGAAATGGCTGACGAACTGTGACTTGCGTCAAGGACCCATCTATGACGAGGTACACTGGCCAAGTGAACCTGACAGAGTTGAACCCCATGGAGGCTATGCTCTTTGAAATATTGTCCAGTGGCCTCTTGTTGAGCCCCTTAGCGAGCATGGGCTCCAAATATCTCTTCATTATCTGACTGTGGTCTCCAATATAAGGAAGTTTATAGTTATTATTTAGTTAATTGGAGATACACCCCCTGTAATATAGACACTGGAGCACTGATTGCCCTACAACTTTTTTATTAGCAGACAGACCCTTTGGCTCCTAAACAGAAATTGACCCTGGGGGCCTGTCAAAAAAAGAAGTTAGAAGAGTAAGAATGCTATGTACCTAGTTCTGTGTGGTTTTTTTTTGGGAAAGATTCAAAAATTAGCAGTATTTCAATTTCTTTTTAGTTAAGAAATAAGACGAATGAACCTTGTTGTTTCCTATTTTTTATCTAGTTTTTTTTGGAAAACCTAATTTGATCTAATTAGCATCAAACTTCAAAGATATTTATCTGCAAGTGATTAATCTAGTTGATCTGTTTTATGCAAATACCTACTTTCCAATTGGAGAGAGATTTACAAGATGGGAAGGTCATTCTCCTAATTTCAAATTTTCAAGCATCAAGCAGTTCCATTGCTAAAAAAGTAGGAAATGTCCCTAAGCTAGTTATGACTTTTTTCCCCGACTTTTCCTTTTCTTTCTGGAAGATGATCACATTTAATTCAATCTCTTACCATCACAATTAATAAAGCAATAGACATCTTTCCTTTCTTGGTATCCACTATTGCATGTTGTCATTATAGGATGTTTATCTCTGAATAATACTACATTGCACCACCTCACATTAAGTTTGTCAATTGAAAAGCAATAGAATTGGTAATCGGTCGCGCCGTGTCGATTTGAGAACACGTCTTTGTTAAAAGAGCAATTAAGAGGTCTAAAATGTCAAATCATATTCTGTTAGAGTAATGTAATTTGAAACTTGGTTTGAATTACAATACTTTTGCATCTCATTTATCTTTTATTTTTTGATATGTTTTAACTGTGCAAGCTTGCAATTAATTGACACCTAATTTCAAATGTGGTCAACATACATTGCCAACCATTAAAACACATTTTAATTGTGTCCAGCATGCAACTAATCGATTACTTGCCAATTAAATACATTCTAATTATTTAGGAGCGGATTGGCACCCATCAAATTGATTAACATACCCATTAGATTATGACACCCACAAATTGATAAAGACACCCACCAAGCACCCGCCAAATTTTCAAAAATGACCAAAATACCCCCTCTTCCTCCTCATTTTGCTTCGACGTCGTGCGCCGCCTCCCGCCGCCGTCGGTTCCCTCTCCCCCGACATCCCCCTCTCCCCCCTCCCTCCGCTATCTTCTCCCTTCTTCTTTCCGAGCTCAGCCCAAGCCATCATCCCCGAGCTCTTATTCAAAGAATAAACGACTGTTTGGAAGGAAGATGCCCCTGCCCAATTTTGTAGGAGGAGAAACAAGTAAATGTTTCTTTATTGATTCTATTTTTATAAGATGTAGATAATTATCTCGTGTTTAGTCTTGATTTAATTTACTAGTAGAATTATCAAAAATTAACTGAGGAAATTCTTGCATTCATTTTCCTTTCCTATCCTGCACTGCATATATGATATGCTATGAAATGATGCAAGTTTTTTGTTTGATTAATAAAATTTTGGCAGTGTTGAGAATCAAAGAGCACACACCAAATTTTGTGACTTCTCTGAAAATAGAATTGACAAAGATTACTAATATATCGACAGTTTCATTATATTCTCTTAATGAATTGGGTGGCAATAATCCACAATCTCGTCAATTTTGTTGTATCACTTTTTTTCCCTTTTTATAAGGCCGGGGGAGGCGACCGCCGGGGGGGTTAGGGGGCGGGGAAGGAGGGGAGCGGGGGGACCATCGACGGTCACCATTGAAGAAGAGGCTCGATCGGATATGGCAAATTGAGGGAAGAAGAAGAGGGGCATTTTGGACCTTTTTTGGGGGGGTAAAAGTGTCTAAAAAACTAATGACACTCTTCTAATAATCTGATGGGTGTGTTAATCAATTTGATAGGTGCCAATTTCTCTCCTTAATTATAGCTAGCCAATTAACAATATTTTTTTAATGACAAGTTATTATACACATTTTTCTCATGTGTCTGATTTTAAACCTAACAAGTTCTTGCATATATAAGCCTATAAATACCACCTCCTAACAGTGAAAAACACAGAAAAAAATTAATATTGCTTTCTGCCTCTCACATTTCAGATTTTTTTCTCTTTTAAATTTTCAATCTCTGCTGGTTCTCAAAAGGCTTTAGAAGTATTCGCAAAAGTCTTCTTGAAGTCTGTGCCGACGAGAAGGTCGCTTGACCGAGAGTCATTGTATATCTGGGATCATTGCCGCGAAGCCTTACACAAGAGGGGACAATTTGATTCTTAGGACAGTGCCCAACACGCCTCAATCATCAGGCTAAACACTTTCCCTATTATTTTATTTACTCTGATTTTGATTTTGACTTTGATTTTGATTTTAAAAATAACGATTTTAAAAATAACCTCAGATATAGATACTTTTTCTAACAATCCAAGAATCAAATTGATATAAATCATGCTATAATCAAATTAACATCATGATATATGATTTGTTTATGTGACTTCTGTTATTTACATTTTTATAGAAAAACATGTTATGCGAAATAATCATGCTATGCAATCAAATCAATATTATGATATGTAATATGATAATTCTGTTATTTGGATGTGCATGCTTCTTGCATTATGATCTACATAATACTTTATTATCAAATATTTTGAAAGATATCGTGCTATTTAGTTTAAACAATGTCATGTGATGGAATTATATTACTGTGACTGTGCTATTTAATTTTCATAATCATGCTAATTCATTTCATGCTACTAAAATAGATCCATAAAATCAGCATGCCAATTATTCAATCATATGATCTTATAATACAATGTTATCAGAATTATACCTTTATTCTGGATTATAATAGACTTATGTTTATGTTCTTGATGAAACTTGAACTATATATGTAGTATAATACTAATAAAATTATTTATGCATCATCAGATAATGGCTACAAGTGAGATTTTCTCGACAAAACCAGAAAAATTTGACGGCAACAACATTCGTCGTTAGCAGAACCAAATGAGATTATGATTAACAATATTAAATCTAATAATAGTCATTGAAAGTGATAACTATCTTCCTCTAGACCAATCACTAGGCAAACTTCAAGCACTGATTTTATACCCACTCCTAAGACTCCTCAAGAGATTGATTATCAGTGTCTGCATTGAATTTTAGAAGTACTTTCAGATAGACTATATGACATCTAAACACCATTTCTAGTCCTAAAACTCTTTGGATACTCTAGAGAAGAAATATGGCCTCGATAACACTGGTATAAAGCGATTCAAAGCATCTAACTTTAACAAATTCAAAATGGTAAGCTCCAAAACAATGAATGAATAAATTCATGAATTTGAGAATCTAGTGCAACAACTAAAACCAATGGGGCCACTCTAGATGAAACTTTTCAGATTCCTTACCTCGTGACAAACTACCTGATACTTGGTCAGACTTTACAAAAACACTTAGTCATACTCAAGTTGAACTTAATTAGAATTGAAGAACAATATTGACTAAGAAAAAAAGCCAAATCTGAATCAAAACTCAAGGTGAACAATGTAGAATCAAAAGCCAGTCATGAATCCTAACCCATGTTTAAGAATAAGAAGCGACCCTCCATCAAAACCAAAATAAGATCTTTAAGAAGAAATCCTTTCACCACAACAAGAATCCTATCAACCTTCAAAAGAAAGAAAGAGCTGAAACACGTGTCTGCTTTGTTTGTGGGCAAACCAATCACCTTGTCAAGATTGCTTCTACAAGACGACTGAGCCACCTAAAGCTAAGAAGGGAGGACCTCCAACACTCAAATCTCAAATCAATATGGTGACTTTCAGTTCTACTAGGACTGCTTTCAGGTCAGTGTTTTGCACCCCTGAAGTAAACATGACCTTCTAAGCAAATGATTAGTGGATTGACACCGGAGCTAATATACATGTTTGCTCTGATCAATCTTTGTTTTTCAACTATCAAGTCTCAGATAGGGAAACTGTAACCATGGGGAACAATGTTGTGGCTCTTATTTTCAGAGTAGGCCGAATCAACTTGAAGCTGACATCCGTAAAGACTAACTCTATGGAATATCCATCATGGACCTGAGATTAGGAGAAATCTTATTAGTGGATCTTTATTAGTCCAATAAGGATATAAGCTTGTATTTGAATCAAATAAAGTTGTAATAATCAAGGGTTTGAATTTTATTTGAACAGGATTTTTGAGTGATGGTTTATTTAAATTGAATGTTAAAAATTCCACTATTGCATCTCCAACATATCTTAACATTGAACCCTCTGTGACTTGGCATCAACACTTGGGATATGCAAATTACCATTCAATAAAAAGATTGATGCATCTAAATTTGATTCCCAAGCTGAATATCAATGATCATAACAATGTGAAATCTGTGTAAAATTAAACTTTCTAAGAAGCCTTTCAAAACTATAGACATAGACTCTGAGATATTAGAACTCATTCATAATAATGTATGTGATTTTGAAAGAACTTCTAGAGGAGGTAATAAATATGTTGTGATATTTATAGATGATTGTTCAAAATTATGTTACCTCAACCTTATAAGACTAAAGATGAAGTAATTAATAAATTCAAGATCTGTAAGGTAGAAGTTGAAAATCAACTAGAAAAGAACATTAAAATTCTTAGATCAGATAGAAGAGGTGAGTATACTTCAAATGAACTAAAATAATTCTATGAAGAAAATAAAATAATTCATGAGATAACTGCTCTATACACTCCTAAATCTAATAGAATAGAAGAAAGAAAGAACAGAGCCTTAATGGATGTGGTAAACTCAATATTGATTTAACTCTGATTTGCCAGAGAACTTGTAGGGGAGACCCTCATGACTACTTGCTATATCCTAAATAGAATGCCTTTCAAAAATTAAGATAAAACTCCTTACACAATATGGAAAAATAGAAATTCTAATGTCGATCACTTGTAAGTGTCGGGGTGTCTAGCTAAGGTCAAGATTTCTGATAATAAAGAAAGAATATTGGGCCAAAAACAGTAAATGCAATATTCATATGTTATGCATCAGATAGCAATTGCAAATAGGTTTTTAGTTATCAATTCTGTGATTAGTGACATGACAAACAATACTATAGTTGAAGCTAGAGATGCCCATTACTTTGAAAACATTTTTCTTATAAAACTAGACATAATACAAGTGTAAATGAAGATAATCCAAATTCAAATTTCAGTCAATCTGAACCCATTGATTCAAGTCAGACTCTTGAAGAAAAAACTCAAGCTGAATGTAGGAGAAGTAAGAGAACCAGAATATAAAAAGGTTTTGAAAACTTTTATGCATTACTAGTAGAAGACTCTCCTACGACTTTTGAAGATGCATTGAAATCATTAGACTCCCTATTTTGGAAGGAAACTATAGATAATGAAATTCAATTTATAGTTCAAAATCACATTTGAGAGCTTACTGATCTTTCTCCTAGTTGTAAAATCATAGGATGCAAATGGGTATTTAAAAAGAAACTAAGACCTGATTGTACAGTGGACAAATAAAAAGCTTGACCAGTTGCTAAGGGATTTACCCAAAAATTTGATATAAACTATTTTGATGTTTATTCCTCAGTAGCTAGGATAACCACCATTAGGGTACTCATATCTTTAACTTCCATTCACAAGTTAATTATACATTAATTGAATGTAAAAACTGCATTCCTAAATGGAGATCTAGATGAGAAAATCTACGTGGAACAACCCCAGGGGTTTATTACATCTGGACAAGAGAACAAGGCATGTAAGTTGATTAGACCTTTATATGGTCTCAAATAAGCTTCTAAACAATGGCACATGAAATTTGATGAGATCATATTATCATATGGATTTGAAATAAATTAAACTGATGATTGTGTGTATCATAAAGTAGATGAGAAAAACATTGTAATTTTATGCGTATATATTGATGATATATTAATTTTTGGTTCTAACATGCAAATGATAAATGACATCAAATATTTTGTCACAAAATTTTGATATGAAAGACTTAGGACAAGTTGATCTAATCCTTAATACTAAAATATTGAAGAATGATGATAGATATGATTTATCCCAATCATATTACATTGAGAAAATCTTTGAGAAATTCTATGATCTAAACTGCCAACCTGTTTTCACTCCCTATGATCCTAACATGCATTAAAGAAAAATATAGGTCATCATGTGCTACAAAGAGAGTATGCACAAATAATAAGATCATTAGGAATTCTGACAAGCTACACCAGACCAGACATTGCTTATGCAGTAAATAGACTTAGTAGATATACATCAAACCCTGCTGAGAGTTACTGGACTATATTAGAGAAAGTTATGAGATACCTTAAAGAAACTATGACATATGGTTTACACTATAATGGATATCCATCAGTACTAGAAAGTACTCAGATGCAAATTGGATTAGTGACTCAGTAGATATAAAATTCACAAGTTTTGTATTTCTTCTAGGAGGAGGGGCAGCCTCCTGGAAGTCTACTAAACAAACTGTAATGACTAGAAGCACAATGAAATCAAAAATGATAGTTCTAGACACTTCTAGTATAAAAGCTGAATGGCTAAAAGACCTATTGACTGAAATTCTTTTATTAGAAAAAATATTACCAGCTATTTCTATTCATTGTGATTGAGGTCAGCTATTGACAAATGTCATGAAGAAAATGCAAATGTGAAAATGCATCAACACTTGAAAGTGTGACATAAATCTTTAAGAAATAAGATGAAAAATCATGTGATAGCCTTAAATTTTGTAAGATCTGAGAAGAATCTTGTAGATCATCTAACTAAAGGCTTATCTAGAGCAGTGGTCCTAGAATCGTCGAGGGAGATGGGATTAACCCATCGGAAAAAACTACTGCAGTAGAAACCCAACTTCGCAGAGATTCAATGGGTAGAAACAAAGCTGGACGAGTGATTAACTATGAGGATCACTCAATTTATTTGCTTCCATCCTTAGGGCGATCAATGCTCATAAAAGCAAGGAGAAGGTTGAGTGTAAACTCTTAATAGATTCAAGACCCACGAGGCAGGATGCTTACTTGCTCGCATTCTTATTAGGACTTACCTATATGTATAGTGGTAAGGCCGCAACTATGAGACTTGGTCTGCTCCCTAGTAACACACATGAAGAGATACTTGCGCAAGGCCATAAATAGAGCAACCTGTTTAGAATCCTTCAGCTATTTCATGTGTGCAATTTGTAAAAATCTGATAAATGAGATTGGTTCAAGGCGTAGTCCATCAACCTCTCACAGATCTATACAATTGTCACTAAGTGAAGCTTCAAACCGAAAGGTACCTACACCTATTGCATGATATAAGGGAACCAACAAACTTCTCTTTAAAAGAGTTTTTAAAAGTTTTAAAGTTTTAAATTATGTGGGTGATTATTGGATTTTTGTAATTTAAAATTTGGTTTACAATACTTTTGCATCTCATTTATATTTTTAGTTTTTGACATTTTAATTGTACAAGCTTGCAGTTAATTAACAGCTAATTTCAAATGTTGTCAACATACAATGTTAACCAATAAAACACATTTTAATTGTGGGCAACATGCAATTAATCAATTACTTGCCAATTAAACACATTCTAATTATAGCTAGAAAATTAAAGATATATTTTTTAATAAGAAGTTATTATACAAATTTTTCTCATGTATCTAATTTTAAACCTAACAAGTTCTTGCATAAGGCTATAAATACCACTCTCTAAGAGTGAAAAACATAGAAGAAGAAATTGATATTGCTCTCTGCCTCTCTCACTCTCAGATTTCTTCTCTTTTAAATTTTAGAAACTATGTTGGTTCAGCGTCGAGAACCTGACTTATTATCGCATGTCTACGGGGCCGAAGCTATCTCCGGTTCTTCCATTGCCACTACTGCTGTTGAGGAGTCCCCCAGTTGGGGAGTTTGTGCAGCCTTGCCCAACTCGACTTCAACCATACCATCGTCATTCTCTAGTGGTGTATTTTTTGAAGCCGGAGAAAATTAATGGGAATCACTAGTTTTTACTTTTATTTAGGCTCTTTTACTTTTTATTTTAGGTTAGGCTTATTTTTCTCTTTTATTTTAGTAACATATCGGATATGATGAGAAACTTCTACTTGTATGGGCCTATAAAAGGCCAAGTGTTGTAGTTATTTTTTAGTTTAGTTGTTTTAAAAATTTAAACCTTGCATTGCATTTATTACTTTGTGTTGAATCTCTGCATGGTGATGTGCTGAGTAGGAGAGAGACCTCCTTAGTGGTGAAGCCAAAATCAATCTGTATCCTCCTAAACTCTGATTTTCCTTTTTTATCTTCTTCCCCTTTCCGTTTTACATCAATTTCTATCCGAATCTCTCTTTGATAGTGTTGATAAAATGTTTAAGATTATTGCATTTACTTTATGAGCTTCCATCCTTGAACTTTTGGTTCTCCTTTATTCTCTAATCTAGTAGCAAACCTACAAACAAAATACGCAGACGATATAAGAGTGAAAAATACTTCCGTAAAAACCATACTTCTATATATAATGTGAAGACACTTACTGAGTTCCTTCAACAATTAGTTCGCCTTCTTTGTGGAATTCATTGACAGTATCCTTGTAGCTATGATACCAATTGTTACTTTCGAGATTGATGTTTGTGAAACTTGACAATATAATAATACTTGCAAAGAAAAATTATTGTAAAGCAAACTAGCAATACCTAGACAAAAGAGTAATAGTGAACAAAACGAGGATTTAACGTGGTTCGGCCCAAACTTGGCCTACATCTATAGAGAGAGAACTTGAGAGAGCTTTATTAATAAATTTAATACAAAGATACCTAACATTCCTCTTGATCTCACAAGAGTATCATCTTCTCATTGAATCTAGATCTAATTACAAGAGTATACCTTATCTCTATGCACTTTCACCTTACTCCTCTCTTTCTTGATTTTCTCTGATCTTCTTCAAGATCTCCTTAATGTTCTCTATACAACAGCCTACTGGATTGCAACTTTTATTTATAGAATTTTACAATATAACTTCTTTTTAGCCTATAAGAGACTTGGTCGTCAGATACTTGAAGAATCTTAATCAATCCAATGAGGAGTTAATCTCCTTGATCTAGAAGAGTTCTATACCTTTAAACTTTAGAAACAAACCATCATGGAATATAATCTGAATTTTATTCAAACTCTAGCAAAAAAGAAAACTCGCATGTGCCTGAAAAGAAAACTGCTCACACTTCAGAAATGTAATAAATGCAATGCAAGGTTTAAATTTTTAAAACAACTAAAATAAAAAAATAACTACAACACTTGGCCTTTTATAGGCCCATACAAAAGAAGCCATTAATACTTCGATGTCAATACCGCTTCCTATGTCTGCCTCTGCAGCTTGCCCCTTCTTCTTCAATCACTCTTGCCGATGCTTGCAGTCATTCTTCTAATGACCTTCTTTGTGATAAAAGTGACACACCTTTGATGAGCCCGAACCTTTTTTAGTTCTCTTCCTTTCCTTCCCGTGACCACTGAATATGATCCTTTCTGCTTCTCTTGATTTTGCCTTTTCCTGATCTCATCAGATAGTTGACGTGACCTCCTTCAAGTTAAGAGTTCCTTACCGTAGAGTATGGTGGTGAAGATATGATCGTATAACTGTGAAAGCGAACTGAGAAGTATCAACGCCTTGTCCTCCTTGTCGATCTTGATATTAACAGTTAGAAGCTCATTGATGATCTTGTTGAAGAATTTAGATGCTTCAACATCGTTGTCACTTCCTTCATGCATAGGCCCTACATATATGCACAGATTATAGATATACATAACATTAAGAAAAGCTCAAAATCTATATCAAAAGGTTCCTCAAAAACAATGTGTGTATCACAAATGTGTCAAGATATAGCTTGTATCACACACATATATACATAAGCTTGTTAATAATATCAAATTCTATATTTTAGCAAGTGTGTAGTTACAATGATCTAGGAAACAAAGAACATTTATTAATGTTTGATTTGTCAGAGTTCAATTATGATATTTATAGGCAGAATTTAAATATAGAAGTTACAAATATTTATAACATAATTTAAGCTACTATGATGGAAATAATTATTATTTATGACCTTATTTTAAATATTGCAATTATGACAACAATTTTAATTTAGTAATATGATAACAATTTGAATTTAGCAATTTGATAACAATTTAAAGTTAGTAACTATCACAACAATTTAAATTAGCAATTATGACTGTAATTCAAATTTAGCAATTATGACAACAATTTAAATTTAGTAATTATGACAATAATTTAAATTTAGTAACTATTACAACAATTTAAATTTAGTAGTTATGACAATAATTTAAATTTAGGAATTACAACAATTTAAATTTAGCAGTTATGAAGTAATTTAAATTTAATAATTATGATTGGAGAAAATTATTTTGCAGGAAAATATTTTCTTTTTCAAGAAATTGTTTTGCAAAATTGGTTATTGCAGAAATTTTTTTATTGCAGAAAATTGTTTTGCATGCATTTTTTTACTTAAGGAAATATAAATTATATGTACCAGAAATTTGTTTATAGGAGAAAATTGTTTAGCAAGAAATTCTAATTTAATGAAATACATATTCTTTAAATCAGTCTTCTAGATTGTTGGGTTTTTTTATTGTATTGTGCTAGAATTTTTAGTATTATAAATCTTTTATTAAATAAGATAATTTTAAAAACATAAATATCAAATAAATCGTGTGGCAATATGTCAATATAAATAAATGAAATTGAGGAAGAGATTTCTGGCCTATGAGAGAGCAGTCGTGATGAATCACTGCCCTAAAAGACTGAGGCCCGCCCTATCACTCGGTGTGGGTCGACCACAACTAAGGATAAAAGCCCTCTGGAAAGACACTGGCACCCGGCTTGAGCGTAATCCTAGGTCTCTGTTTAGACTTCGAATCGTTGCCCACAAAAGTAAACAACTAAAATCAAAATGAAAACAGAGAGAAGAGAAGAACTGGGGGAGAGAAATTTTCTTTGCAGCTTACTCTGCTGCTATTGTATTTTCTCTTCTGATGTTGCTCTCTTATACAGGGGCTTAGGGATTAGTCAGCCCATTAATGGCCATTAATACCCCTTTTAAACCCATTTATGAATTTGATAAATCTGTCTTTTAGTGGGTGGTTTAATTAAAGCCTGATTTTAATCACCTGTTCTGATCAGAACTATGATTAATTTGTTAGGTTATTTAACGTCACGTTTTAATTAATTTTGAAACTGACCAGGGGCTCGCCGGTTGCGCCGGCACCGGTGGGTACCTGACCCAAAACTTACAACTCATTACAATTATCATAAGAAAGGATGGTATATAAACCACTCTCCTTTCTCCATCTATCCAATGTGGGACTAAACATATAAGCTAAAATGAAGTGAAAAAACTTAAGCTTTCCCATGAGTTGTGTTCATTCAAATCCAACAACTCATAGGAAGACGTATTTATACTATTGAGACATTTCATAAGAAAAGAAAATTACAAAAAACCAAAAAACTAAGGTTAACTGCAGCTACAATTAATGCCTGGCTAGATTCAATCTCCACAAATTAGCATAAAAGGTGACCTTGTTCTGAATAGATTGAGCCTATTGTTCCTTCTATGAAAAAAATTCTGGCATTGCTAACCAAATGGACTATATCACGACCTAGAAAAAGGTAGCCATAGTGGAAGAGCATCAACAAAGGGCAAAAAAAGGTTAGACAGCTTACATGCCAACAGTAAAATCATTATCAAAAGCACAAAAAAAAAGATATCCTTTAGGCTGCGTTTGGCATAGTTGGTTTGAGGTTAAAACCTAACTCAAAAGAGAGTTGGAGAACTAACTTTTATGCTACTCATAACCGGTGTAAGAGTAAGCCTTTGCGCTCAAAAAGTAAGAGACAAAGTGCGAAATAAATCTCTTTTCTTTCCAATTTGCCCTTGAGAGATTCCATGACTTTTAATAAATTAACTTGTCTGAAAAAGTTAGTAAAAGGTGAGAAGCCTAACTGTGGCCAACTCTTATTGTCAAACAAAGCTTGAATACATTATGTTCCAGTTGAGGAAGAAGACTCTAACAACAACAATAACATCCTCGAGGCTACGTTTGGGAAGTGAAATTGAAGAGTAAGAGGAAAGAGTTTTAAAGGGAAGAGTTATGAGAAATTTGGGTGTGCTCATACTAACTCCTTACTTACTCGCTATCTCAAAACTCTTGACTACTACCCCTGCATTCTGTTGCCTAAAAGCAAGCCCTTTGACACCGTTGTTTAAAAGAATGACGTTATAATCTAAGTCTAATTAGAATTATTTTATTTTCTTATTATTCAAAATCGAAGGAAGGTTTCCTCTTCCCTCCAACCTCCTTTTTCTTTCCCCTTCTCCTCTCTCCCTTCCAGCCTCCTCCTTCCTCTCTCTCCTCCGCTTTCTTCTTCCTCTTCTTTACCACTCGTCGTTGAAGTTCGGTCAGTTTTCCACCACTGCCGCGGTATACTTGTTCTTTTTTTTTATTTTTTGTTTGTTTATTTATTTATTTATTTGTTTGTGGGCCTTATGGTAATAGCAAGGGATCCAAAGCCCAATCCAGATTCAGCTATATAACAGATCAAAACATACTTTTGACCCACCACAAAGCCTAAGTGCATCATCTTTCTAGGCCTGTCTTCTCAATCAATCTAGCACTTTGGGTCTGTTTGATTGTCGTAATTGGCCGTAATTCATAAGCCGTAATTAGTAAACTCTTTTACAGTTGTACATGAGTTATAAGTTTACGGTGTTTGGTTGGTAATATAAAGTTGTAAGTGGGAAAGTCTATTGTGCTTTACGGTGTTCGGTTGTTGTAATGTTTAAGTCGTAAGTGAAAAAGTTAACTACAAAATTAACTATTTAGTGATTTAAAAATTTAAATATTACAAATAAATACTAAAAAAACTAAATATTAAAAAAATAATATTAATATAAAAAATAATACAAATTTGCATGACTACAAAATTAACTGTAAATGTGTTGAGTGTTAATTGAGTTACAACTGAGTGTTAGTTGAGTTGTGTAAGTCTTTTACGCATTACAATTCAAACAAACACCGTAGTTGTAATTGAGCTATAAGTCATTTACGAATTACGACCTCTTATGACACCTTTGTAGAACCAAAAACATAAAAAAAAAAAAATCCCATATCTGATTAACACCCTCCCTCTTCTCTCAAAACCCTTCCCAAACAAAATTCCCCTTCTCCTTCCCCCTCTATCTTATTCTCTCTTCTCTACCCCAATCTCCTCCACCATGTCTTCAACCACCACCCTCCTCAAGAACCTCTCCCCAACAGACCTCTTCCTCCCCTCCCTCCCAACCCCTCTCCTCTCCTCCAACTCCCCTCTCCTCTCCTTCCCCTCAAAGCCCATCTTCCTCTTCTCGCCCTTCTCCTTCTCCCTTAAGAAGAAACAAACCCTAGTCCCCCTTGTCGCCCAGACCTCTGGCTGGGCCAGCAGGAGGAGGAGAGCCAGGTCACCGCCGAAGGCGAAGAGGGAGTCTCCGAATGGGAAAGCGAAGGCGAAGGCGAAGGCGAAGGCGAAGGCGGTGTTGTGGCCGAGGGGAAGGATGCGTTTGTGGAAGGAGAGAGCGAGGAGGACGTCGGAGTGGAGGAGGAGGAGGGGTACACTGAGCCGCCGAGGATGCGAAGCTGTTTGTGGGTAACCTGCCTTACGATATTGATAGCCGAAGCTTGCTGAGCTCTTTGAGAAGTCTGGGGTTGTGGAGGTTGCTGAGGTATAGCATTTTTTTATTTTTTATTTTTTGCATGTTTCTGTGTTTTTTGCAGTAAAGGTGAGATTTGAGGGTTTTTCTGATGTGGGTTTTGAAATGTAGGAGATTTGGGATTATAGTGAGAATTAAAATGATATTTTCAGGTTTGCTTATTAAAATAAGAATTTATTGTTATGATTATTGTTTTTTAGGTAGCCTTTTTGGTTATCTTTTATTTCTTAATTTTTTTTTTGCCTGTTATGAGATATTTGAGGTTCTGCTTGATGTGGGTTCCATATGCTGGTTTTTGGATATTAGAGTAGGAGTTTTATCTTTTGACTATCTGCACTAGTGGTCACATTCTTTTTGTTATACTTCTTATTTTTTTTTAATAACCTTATTGTTTAGCGTATCTGCACTAGTGGCAAGATCCTTTCTTTGAGTGTTTCTGTGGTGATATTATTATTGCAATTGCTTCTGTCAATTGTATTGCTTTATCTAAAACTATGTTCTGTTTGGTGAATTCCGTCAAGAATCAAGATGTGATATTGCGGTGCCACTTGATGTTAGTATATTGCTTAAAAATGGGATTTTGCATCTTCCAAATCTTAAGATAGGGGCTCTTGATTCTAATTTAAAACCTGTTTATCTTCTTTCAATTTTCTTTTAATTTTCATCTATTTTCTGCAATATAGATGAGATGTTGTGTTAGCTTATTTCCTGAGAGCTATTAAAATTCAGGTGATAAAATAGTTTATTTTGGTTCATGAAGATGTTGTGCTTTGGTTCTGCAGTAAAAAGGGAAAAAAGGGGAAGTTGTATTTACGTGGAATGGTTTTCTGCTAGATGTAATTTTGCAAGTTCGGTGATTTGGTACAAATCTGTAGACAAGATTATGATTTAGAAAGAAGAGTGATTCCATAAGTTTTAGTACAAGGCATGCAACAGTTCAAGATTTCTATTGTTAGAAATTATTGGTTTTGAGAAGAGAGATTCAGGAAGATTTGGGGTAAGTGATGTGATAATTAGGGACTTTTATGATTAGGTCTTTATTGTAAATTTCCACTGCTAATCTCAATTGCTACTCTTTAATATTTTCTATCTTTACTCTATTGTTTTTTATGTATATTTTTTGGGTTTCATAGACTTTAGTGATAGCTTGGTGTGTTCTTTCTGAATGTAAGTGTTGTAAGTTTTAGAGCAATAGTTTCTTCTTGTAGGTCATCGAAGATACTGCATTTAGTTAAAATACAAATATGTACCACGTTCAGTTTCTTGTGTGGAAGATAGTATACTATATACGCAATTGGTTTTTGTTTTTATGGTGTAGAAAGGTTTGACAAACTTTTGCGAATGGTGTGTGAACTATAGGACTATGCATAATGTTTTTAATTTTTTATATATGGAAAACTTGTATTCCGGTTCTTCAAGAAAGGCGCCTATAAGATGTGACATTTGTAATCGTTGTGTAGGTCATCTATAACAGGGAAACAGATATGAGCCGTGGTTTTGGGTTTGTGACCATGAGTACTGTTGAAGAAGCAGAGAGAACTGTTCAGATGTTCCACCATTATGTAAGTTTCCTCAAACTTCTCTGAGTTTCTGTTGATGTGAGATGACACTTGCTGACTGCCTATCTTACCAGGTTTCTTCATTTTTATAGTTTATTTGGCTTATCTGCCTTGTATTTGTATTTGAGTAGTCTTTTGTGGTTAGTGCTTCTATCTTCTGATGTTATTTCTCAAGTTGCTCTAAGAATTTGAATCTTCTTTTTGGTTATGTTTCTCAATTGTTTGTTTTGTTAATCTATTTTCCATATCGGCTATGTGCATTTAATTTCTTGACACACAATCATTCAGTTTGGATTCCAGAATTGTCAGGCTAAAGTACCACAATACAATTTATTTGCATTTCTTGACCCCTCTCCACCCGCCCTATCAACCACTACCACCGCCCCTGTTGAAATATGCAGTTAAATGATTCTGTCATGCAGTGAAATGATTCTTTGTCATAATCTACTTTGCCTGAATATAAATAGTGAGTATTGTAAATACATTATATTAGTGGTTAACCTAGGCGGTGTTTGTTTCAATGTAGTTGGAGCTACAATGTAGTTCCAACTGCATGTAGCTTTTATTCCTGTAGTTAGAACGCATGGTCATGTGTTTGGTTTGACAAGTTGCCGTTGCAAATAGGAAATAAACAACAATTGTTTGGTTTTAATGTATGGTGAAGTTGTATTGCATAGAATTTATTAAAAAGAGGCTGATGTGGCATTCTTATTTAATTTTTTTTATAATATCTCAACTGCTTGTAGTTAGCCACAATAGAAAACCTTAAAGTGTGGCTCTAACTACTGCAGTTAGAACTACATGCAACTCCAATTATATCAAAAGAGATCACTGTTTTAAATATTGATTGATATATCGGTGTATCGGCCGACATACATGTATTTTATTCAAAACAATACGATAATTGTAAAATTTTACCAAATATCATTTTGGACCGATATGGGCCGATATATCGCCACGTGGCTGATATATGGACTGATATCTGAGATGAAAATATCCAATATATCGTCACATAACACATTTGAGGAGCTTCTACAAACGCATTTGATGAGCTTCTACAAAAAGTAAGTATCCTCTGTGAGTCTATTACCATAAACTTGCTTTAAGTAGTTTCATATGATTTATATGGGCAATTACATATATATTCTTCATCCGGTATGGCATCAGATTTGACGTCCGGTATTTAGTATCATATTGCGATATATCACCAAGTATCTGGTATATAATTTTGCCGACCGATATATCGTTGATATCCGATATTTAAAACACTAAAAGAGACAACTGGGCTAATGCTATTTAGGCGGTTTGGTTGCAAGGAAGTGGGCGGAAATAAGGAAATGGGGAAGTACAATTGCTCACTTCCCTATCTATCCAAACACCGGAAAAGTAAAATGAGAAAACTCCTTTTCCTTTTCTCTTTTCCCTTTTACACAATCACTTTCTCACTTTCAGAGTGCTACAGTTAATTTTTTGGTCATGTAAATCTCATTTGTATTAAGTTGTAGCTCAAAACAGTTAATTTTGTGATTATGTAAATCTCACTTACATTTTAATTACAATCTAATTTTTATTTTTTTAATTAATTTTTATTTTAATATTATTTTACGGTCAACTTTTCCACTTTCACTTTCACATTACCATCCAAACACCGGAAAAGACATAACATTTTTCAAACCACACTTTCCAACAACATTCAAATACCAGAAAACTCACTAACCAATTCCCAAGTTCCAAAGGGAACTATTACTACTTTCTCACTTCCTCACTTTCACCCCTAACCAAACAGCCCCTTAGTGTAGTTAGAGGTGCATGTACTTCCAACTACGATCAGCCCCTTACATGCTTTTACTGTTAAGATTTAATTCCAAGATTATATTACATTTTACAATTCATATTTTTGGCATGCCTCCAATTACACTCATGAAGCATTTACTTCATTTCTAATTTGTTGTTTATCTAAACTAATTGTAATTTTCCTTTTTTGTCACACTATTTTATTTTTCATTATTTTATGGGGCCATCAGGCACAGGTTGGGTTGAACTTGGCAAGGGATTTGGGTCCAGCCACTCAGATTTGACCTGGGGAAAACCCGAATATGACCAAAACTTAAGCTGGGGTGCGAGCTGGGGTGCGGATTTGTAAATCCGACTCCACATAAATTGCCCAACCAGCCCATTGATCTGTTTGGGCTGAGGTCAAATACTTGATCCAACTTGCACATCCAAAGATGATATTGTTTTGCTGAGGAGACTGCTGTATCAAGTCTCTCCCTATCTCGAGACATTACATTTGTTTCCTGGGAAATCAATTAAAATTTTCTGAATGAAGCTGAGATTCGATGATATCTACCATCTAAGTAGACATTTGGCACATGTTTTATTCTTATTGGCTAGCGGGGAAGATCGGTCTATCTGGAGGAGTGTCACTGTTATTTTCATGTAAAGTTAACAATTGTTATGCTGGGCCATAGTCCAAGGCAGATGTATGATATGTTGACAGTCTTGTTATGACTTAGCTTGCCTATGTTTATTAACTTCCATTGAAGCAATTCCTTCATATGTAAATCTGAAGTACATTATTACTGAACTACTTGTGACGCCAATGGATTGTAAATGTGGCACTGATTGATTATGTTGCACGGACACGTCAATGTTGAAATGGACACGACACGCGGACACGTGGCAAATTTTTAAAAGTACACACGACAAGTGTGTCCGACAAGCATGTCGGACACGCTTCGGACATGACACGGCTCCATGATAGAAGTATCTGTGCTACATAGCTTATTGGGTTTGTTTGAAACTTTGGGCCTAGAAAGCATCCTTTGTCGATGATTTTTTTTTTCTTTGTTTCAGCTTTGTGTGCCACAAACAAGTAATTATGGCCAGGGGGCTTGAACTTTTTCGCTTATTATTAGATTTGTTAATTTTATTTCTTTTCATTTGTGTCTGACAACCTACAGTTGTGCATGTTTCATATTTTAGCATCAGGTTGACACCTTGCATCAATTAGCAATATATCACATTTATTTTTTATTTATACTTTGTTGTGGTTCTGATTCGAAATGCCTGTTGCATTGGGGACAGGATGTCAATGGCAGACTTCTAACTGTAAACAAGGCAGCTCCCAGAGGGGCCCGTCCAGAGGAGCCCGCCTCGAGAGAGTTGGAGCCTTCTTTCAGGATTTATGTTGGGAATTTGTCATGGCAAGTGGATGATGCTCGCTTGGAACAAGTCTTTAGTGAACATGGTAAAGTGCTAAGTGCAAGGGTTGTTTATGACCGAGAGACTGGACGTTCTCGTGGGTTTGGTTTTGTGACAATGGCCACACAAACTGAATTGGATGATGCAATTGCTGCTCTTGATGGACAGGTGCGTTTGGTCCCACCAGCGTATTCAATATGCTTTGCTTCTCGATAAATATAGTGTATGCTGGTAACCAACATATAAATATTTGATAGAGTAATAATTTACTTATTGTGAAATCTACTCATGGCTGACACCCTGAAATCTGGATGGTATACCAGGGCCTGCATAGCCTGTGTCAGAGAATGAGTAGGATTTCTCAATGAGCAAGGAAAAGTATTCTTTCTAGTTTGTAAATCCATGTTTCCATTGCTTTGAAGAGTCCTATAAGCTTGTTTTAGTCCTGCCAGTCTAGGGCACTTTTCCCTGCTTTATTTTTCGTATTTATGATCTTATATTGATATTTGTAGTGTTGTGTAAGATTTTAGTCTAGTTTCTTATTTGTATTATTGGTTGCATAATTTCTCAAAGGTGGCCATTAGTGGGCATTTTGGACCCGGCTTTTAGTTTGTATATTTTGTTGCGATCTTTAATATTAGTTTCTTATTTGCATTATTATTTGCATAATTTCTTAATTTCCTGTGGTTATCATTGGAGTTTTTGTGCCTGCACATTACTCATGTTCCTGCACATTACTTATGTGCCATCATTATTATGTTTTCCTCACATTTCCTGTTTTCCCTTTATTTTTTCTTCTCTTTTAATCTTTTTTTTTTTTTTCACTTTTCGCTTTTCCTTTATTTTTCAAAAATGTTCATGCTGCTTTTGATGCTGAAGTCTTGAAGCTTTTCGTGCCACTTTACTCCCACTTCGCTTTCACCATCGGTGCAAGTGATTAATAACATTCTGATGGAAAGTTCAAAATTTTTGTTGTCTTGAATATTTTGTTAAGCTGAAGTAGTCTATCTAAAATCTTACTTCTCTTTCGCTTTGATAGTTGGCTTGGTAACTCATAGATACATGTATACATTCACACACGGACAAAGGGATAAATGCTTATACCAATTAAAATTATTCAATCAGACTGTTCCTTGGTTCTGCATCTGTACTTTTCCACATGGCTTCCTTTTGGATGTACCAGTGAATAACTTAGCCTGCATTTGAATCGGTTTGAAAAAAGCCAATATGGGGAGAAATTGGGAACTTGATTTGCTTCTTCATGTTACTTCTACTTTTTTCTTCTTTCACTTGTATTTGTGTGACTAGCATAATGTTTAGAATATTTAATTCTACAAATTAATAATTTGCAGGGCAGGAAATGCAGGAAAACATGTCTTATATACAAGATTTAAACATGTGAGTGATTCATTTAAGTGTTGAATGCTTGGTTTCAAATATCGGCCAATTCCGATATATTTGGCAATATGGTATCGCGTTTTGCTGATACAATATTAAACCTATAATATTGGTGAATATTGCTCGTATTGCTAATATTGATGATCAATATTGACCATATTGATATTAAAAAACATTGACCAATGATGTTACGTATATTGATACCATTAAGAGATTTTAAACCATGGCTATATGTAGTTTTCATCTACAGGAGGAATCAAAATATATGTATTTGTATGGAATATGTTTGTTGGCGTCACCATGCTTTTGTGTCTGCTTAAATGCCTATTTTGTTGGTTGTTACAGAGTTTGGATGGCCGGGCTCTTAAGAGTGAATGTCGCTGAGTAAAGACCCCGACGCTAGATGAAAGAAGCATTTCTGAATCTTGTAGGTCAGTTTTTATTGATGTGGGGTTTGTTATGATTCCATTTAATTTTGTACTTCTGCTATAGGGGGCTGTGGTTGAATTTTTGTTTTAAAGGGGGGGTTTTTTTTTCTCCCTTTTTAATTACTCTACATCTCTTGTTTATTGTCAACCATATGATAATGCCCTTACGTTCTGCCATGATAGTGGTTTAACTTATTTGTTTGTTGGATGATATTTAGGGTTATGGTGGACAGGTATCTGCAAATAAAATCATGGACAGGTATCTGCAAGTAAATCAGAGAGAGAGAGAGAGAGAGAGAGAGAGAGACTTGTGTCCTTCCAAAAGAATTTGAGGCCGAATCCTTCCCACTCAAATACCAACATCTGACATTAAAATACAAGATCCACTCTATTGAAGTTGATCTATATAATTTCAAGTATCTGTAAATCAAAAATCACATGTTTTGAATATTTTTGCCCATGCATCAAGTAGGGGAAAGCAGACGGCCTAAATAGTTTGTTGGTTAGTTTAATGGTGTAGAACATTTGAAACCTAACAAAAATTGGTTCGTAGGGGTTTTTTAAATGTTTAATTATAATCAAATGGCCGGATCGAGAATTTGTATGTCTAAAGACATATATCTAACCAACTCACTATTTTCGGCCGTCCATTTTGCGTCGCTTGATGGATGGGCAAAAAGTATTCAAAACACTTGATTTTTGATTTATAGATACTTGAGATAAAATAGATCAACTTCAACAGAGTGGATCTTGTATTCGAATGCCAGAGGGTTGAATTTGAGTTGGAAGGATTCGGGCTCAAATCTGTTTGGAAGGACACAAGTCTCTCTCTCTCTCTATATATATACACACACACACACACACACAGAAAAATGTATATTAGCCGCCAGCTGAGAGAGTCTCTCAGCCAGCGGTGACATGGCGTAATAATGTCCACAGAACTGGTTAATCTTTATAGGGTCCCTGTTTTTAGAAATAACTAAAATTACTGAAAGACCCTGCTGGTTAATCTTTATATACATGTATAAAATTTCTCTCGCCCTGTCATTTTTGATGTCTAGCCCCAGTCATAATTTATATGTGGCCACCCCATCTCGCTGTCGACCCCGCTCACTTTCCTCCAATTAAATATAAATCAAATCTCTTCAAGTGCAACTTCATCAACGAACGAAAAAAATGCAACCAGAGAGAGAAGTTTGAATTATGAGCTAGGGGTTATGTTTTTTCTCAGAATTATGTATTATTCATGTCATTGATTTGTTGTTCTCAGTCCTCACTGAAAATAATTATTACGTTTGTATCGAGATTGAGATCATCATCGCAGACACAAGATTCATATGAAGAATTTGACCTTGGTCGCTGTCGTCATCAACAATTTTAACTTTTTTGGTTGTACATCTGCGATCTTAATCACAGTCCTAAAGTAATTTGAATACTTTTTATTAATTTTTTATATGCAGATATTATAGATATTATGATTTTCAGGAATGCGACTAAGCTCGTAGTGGTTAATAAAATAATTTCTCAATTGTTATTGAAGCGACCTTGGTCGCATTCTACAATTATATTAGGATTGTGTCATGTGAAACTCATAGGCATGCCATTTTGGTGCATAATTGATATACAAATAAATTTTTTTGCAGAAATTTATGATATGATCTGTAAGGATTTTAATGACTGTGATCATAGTCGCAGTTTACTTATAATTTTATATATTTGTTCTTCACTGCGGCTGTTGTCTCTGTTCACACATGAGAAGAACTTTGCATTTGTATTACACCCTGCGACCGTAGTCGCAGTTTTTTTTTAATTTGTGATATACAGTGAAATATATAGATTTGAGAGGATTGCGATTATGATTGCAGTATCAACTGTCGATATAGTTAACTTTGGACTACGATCATTATCGCAGTTCTTAACTTGATTGAATGTACAACGATCAAACTGCTTTGTCAGGACTGCGACCATGGTCGCAGTTTCATGTATCAATATAGTTAATTATAGACTGCGATCATGTCACAGTTTTTAACTTAAGAGTAATTATTAACTGAATACTGCGACCATGGTCGCAGTTGAGATGCAAAACTAATAACTTTTTATTTATAATCACAGAACGCGATCATAGTTAACTTCTTAATAAAAGATTTACATTATTCTGTAGTAAATGATTATATTTCTTATCGTGTAATAACAATATTTGCTGGCAATATATTTCTTATTGTATGATAACTATGGTCGCAATGCTTAACGATAGCATGTTTCGTCTGTTATTTCTATACATATTTTGTTTATTATCCGTTTAAATTTTACTACTGTTTACTAACGACTGTGACTAAGGATTTTTTTTGTATTAAGGTTGATAGGATTTTAAGGTCTACGACTAGGGTCGTACTCGTGATATAGGATCGGAAGTTGTGTTATACTAGCACTGCAACCATGATCGCACTGCTAAATATATTTTGATAATATTTGAATGTATGTGTACTGCGACCTTGGTCACAGTTATAATGTACATTTAGAATAAAGCATTTCTTAGTACCAAGACCGGCCATAGTCACAGTTCATTAAAAATTGCATGAAATATTATCCAACCAATCTGTAATTATTGTGGCAGTTATGAGAATATCGGATTTATAGCTATCTGCAACCTTAATTGGAGTCCTTATCACCATTGCAAAATATGCAACAAAATCCCTTTCTTCTTACACCCTAATCAAGTTTCTAAAGAGGATTTGTGAGCTATAGGAAGTAATTTAGGGAATCTATGTAAAAGAGAGAGAGAGAAGAGAGAGAGAGAGAGAGAGAGAGAGAGAGAGAGAGAGAGAGGGAAGGGGATGGAGGGGTGAAGAAAGAAAAAGAAAAAGTGGAGAAGAAAATGAAGGAGGTTCTCCATGCTACTACATTTATTTCCAATTTCAAGAGAAATTTCATGCCATGTGTTCTTTAAAAATCTCACATTGCATCTCCACCCTACACATGTAAGTATGACCCCTTACCTCTCCCATTTCATGAGTACTATTCAAGCATGGGTGAAATGAAATGGTCAAAAGTCAAGGTCTTATCGTGTATTGTATACAAGGTATTTACATTGGTATACACATATCTCTCTCTCTCTCTCTCTCTCTATATATATATATATATATATATATATATATATATATATATATATATATATATATATATATATATATATATATATATATATATAGGGTGTTGATCCCATAAGAACAGTTCTCATGGATTTCTGTGAGAACTTTCATTTGGGCCGTCGGATCTAATAGTGATCTGTTTTTATTGATTTGATCTATCATATCTGACGACTGAAATGAAAGTTCTCACAAGAATCTGTTCCTTCCAAAAGGATTTAAGGCCAAATCCTTCCCTCTCAAATACCAACATCCGACATTCGAATACAAGACCCACTCCATTGAAGTTGATCTATATTATCTCAAGTATCTATAAACAAAAAATCAAGTCTTTTGAATACTTTTTGCCCATGCAACAAGTAGGGAAAAACGGACGACCTAAATAGTGAGTTGGTTAGTTTAACGGTGTATAACATTTGAAACCTAACAAAAATTAATTTGTAGGGGTTTTTAAATGTTTAGATCATAATCAAATAGCCGGATCGAGAATTTGTATGTCTAAAAATGTAGATCTAACCAACTCACTACTTTCAGCCGTTCATTTTGTGCCACTTGATGGATGGGCAAAAAGTATTCAAAACACTTGATTTTTGGTTTATAGATACTAGAAATAATATAGATCAACTTCAACGGAGTAGGTGTTGTATTCGAATGTCGGAGGGTTGTATTTGAGTTGGAAGGATTCAGGCTCAAATCCTTTTAGAAGGGCAGAAGTCTCTTATATATATATATATATATATATATATATATATATATATATATATATATATATGGTTAGACTACAAAATTTTCATTTATTTTTGGGTCAAACTCTTAACGGTTTGTTTTCAATACTCCGGCATCCAAATGCAAGATCCAATCCGTTGAAGTTGATCTACATTATTTGAAGTCTCTAAAAATCAAAAATCATGTCATTTGAATACGTTTTGCTTATACTCAAGTGGGCGCAAAATGGACGGCTGAAAGTAGTGTGTTGTTTAGTTTAATGGTGTATTGCATTTAAAATCTAACAAAAATTAGTTTATGAGGGTTTTAAGTGTTAGATCATAATGAAATGGTCGGATCGAGAATTTGTATGCCTAAAGACGTAGATCTAAGCAAAATGCTAGTTTTGACCGTCCGTTTTGCGCCCACTTGATGGATAAGCAAAAAACAGTATTTTAAATGTCGGCTGACATTCCCGAAATGTCAGCCGACATTTCGTTTTCAAGCCCTCACTGTCACGACATCCCAACCCTCATTTGAAATGGCGTTTTGGAAAATATTGGCCGACATTTCGAGAAAAGCCTAATATGTTGGTTGGTCTTGAAAGTTGGAGCAATAGAGAAATTTCTATAATGAGTTAATGAGTGTATGCAAAAGGTTAAGGTAAGTATACCTATCCTAAACATATTTATGTAGTTTTGCAAAACTTGTGTATGTATTGGACATATATGTTGTCCGCCATGACGTCTGAAATTTAGCAGATGTCCCCAAAATATCTCCAAAATCTGATATCCGATTACGACATCCGACATTTTCCCAATATCCGACATTTAAAACACTGGCAAAAAGTATTCAAATGACATGATTTTTTATTTTTAGTGACTTCAAATAAACATTTATTTTGTAGTCTAACTTATATATACATACATGCATACATACATATAGTGAGAGATTTGTGTCCTTTCAAAAGAATTTGAGGCCGAATCCTTCCCACTCAAATGCCAACATTCGACATTAGACTACAAGATCCACTCTGTTGAAATTGATCTATATTACAAGTATCTATAAATCAAAAATCAAGTGTTTTGAATATTTTTTGTCCATGCATCAAGTAGGGGAAAAACAGACGGCCAAATAGTTTGTTGGTTAGTTTAATAGTGTAGAAAATTTGAAACCTAACAAAAATTGGTTTGTAAGGGTTTTTAAATGTTTAGATCATAATCAAATGGCCGGATCGAGAATTAGTATGTCTAAAGACATATCTAACCAACTCACTATTTTCGGCCGTCTGTTTTGCGCCGCTTGATGGATGGGCAAAAGTATTCAAAACACTTCATTTTTTGTTTATAGATACTTGAAATAATATAGATCAACTTTAACGGAGTGGATCTTGTATTCGAATGTCGGAGGGTTGTATTTGAGTTGGAAGGATTCGAGCTCAAATCCTTATTTGAAATCAACAGTTGCGTCCTGAGAACAGATCAGCTGCGTTAGCAACTGGATAAAGGCTACCAGATATAGACGGGCACCCATCCAACCTGTTCAAACCTAGTTGAAGAGTTGTAACTGCCTACATGATAAGCAGTTAAGATTTTAAACATAACCGAACTCCACAACCTAATCCAATAGGTAAAACCTGTATAAATAAGAACTGTAGAAGGGGTTCGATCTCAGAAACCCTAGCACCCCAGTGAATATCATTGTAATCGCGATTATTATAGTGGATTCCTCTCTCCCCCTTATGGTTTTCTCCTGTTTGAGTTTCCACGTAATTTTGGTGTTTGTGATTGCCTTTTCCGAGATTTGTTTTAATCCATCTACACAATCTGGTGCTTGAATTATTTTCTTAGGAGATCTCCCACATCATTTGGTGCTTTTGTCGAGGGCTCTGAATCTTTACTTTGGGTCTCTCCCCTCCAATATCCTAATCCTTCCACAAAAATAGCCTTGCATGACCGATATGACTCCATCAAAGAAGCACATCATCTACGAGGCAGCCGCCGCCCCCAAAGGAAAGGAAAAGTCCAAAGGAAAAGTCCATTGAAGCACCCGAACATGCGGACCGCCAGCCCGACCCGTCCGACGTCCACATCTCCAACGCCGACCACATCTCCAACGCTGAAGAGTCTCACTCAAACTCTGCATCGCCGCGAGGGAGGCATGCCGTTGAACCCGAGCCCCAGGTCAACAGCGAGCAGCTCCTTTAGATGCTTTCCACTTTGCGGTATATGGTGGGGGACATCAAACGGAGATGATCTGACTTTGCGAGTCAGCTGCTCATGAAAAAGACGCAGCGACCTGCGTCTAGGAACGATTTCTCAAACAGTTTACCCATTTTTCATTTTTCCTTTCATTTTTTTTGGGAATTTTTCCAAATCCATTCTAACACATTCAGCCAGTTAATTGTCTAATTCTTACCAAACTTCTTGGACCAAATTCTATACCATCAAAATTTCTATTCATAAGCTTTTCAAATAAACTTAAACCATCAAATTCCAGCATTGCGTGCAAAAGTTATGAAGCAAAATAATCCGGTGGTATTTTCTATTTAAGAAAGACTATCTCTACTTTTTCTCTACTGCAACCCAATGCTGCCATGCTTCTTTGTTCCTTCAAACCCCTTATCTTGGTGATCTATTAGTTCTTTGTAGGTTGTGGATGGTAAAAGAGGCTGCTCGCCATTCATTCGCCGTAACATCCTCCACCATCAAGATAAACTAAGGAGATTGTATCTAGCATTAGGGAGCAAGGACCAAACACATGGGTCACATGGACCCTCTGTAATGCTCCTGCATGCCCACAACTCCACCGCTGTACTAGCTGCATTCCATATCCCTTACCCTCTCTATATATCTGTGCAATTTTTCTCTGAAGGGCGCACTTCATCCTCCGTATGTAATACCTTTCTGAGTTTACCAATTAATTTGGTGATCTGCCAAGTTCCTCATCATCCGAGTTCGAACTGAGCTATTTCCCTCTGTCCCTCCCCAATGAACCAATTCTAAGCAATGCCACTGGACAACAGTGCAGGAGACGCACTCACCAAATATGGATGGTATCTGGACAAGCTCAAACCTCCTTGCGGTTATTAGGCTGGACGGGGTTTTGCCGCAGGTTGGTGGTGTTGCGATCCGGGCAACAACCAATGAGGAACCCTAACCAACAGAGAGAGATACATCAGAGAAGTACCCAAAAAGCAAGAACAATTAAACAAGAGAGAAGCCAAACACAATATTTAACGAGGTTCGACAATTTGCCTATGTCCACGGGGCAAGGGGGAGAGAGATCTTGTTGATTCAATAATCAATTTACAAGTTACAATTCATAGGGGCTATACCCCTTTATAACCAAAGAGTTCTAGAGTTTTAAGAAGCTACAATTGGATTCGACTCCGGATCAGAAACAGAGTATGAATCTTTATAGAACCAGCAGATCTGACTGTCGGTCGACCGACCCTTCCTTCGGTCGATCGTTCGGTCGACCGAACACCAATAGAAACAGGGCTCGTGCCGCTCGGTCGACCGTTCTTTTCTTCGGTAGACCAGGCGATCGACCGAACTGCTGCTGTGCACCATTTGTGCTTGTCGGTCGACTGGGCGGTCAACCGTCTTCTGTTCTGGCTGCATTTTGACTCCTTTTGGACTTCGATCTCCGCACTATCTCTTCCAATGAGTTAAAAAACTCTTCCATCAAGCTTTTATCTCCTCTCTCCCTACAATTCTCCATCTCGGTGAAGAATTTTCAAATCTGAATCGAACTCAAAACATTACATGTCGACTCAAAAGGGGCTGCACCAATGTGGTTGTCTACGTACCTTGCTCAAGAGATCAAGTCATCCTAGTTCATCCAAACGAGCTCCACCGAGCTCAAAGAACAAGAAGGATATGGAGCATCTTTTTACAATGTGTAAATTTTACTCTTGAAGCCACCTTGGTAAGTATATCAGCGGGATTCTCCTTTATGTGAACTTTTAGTAACTCAATGTCAACTTCATCAAGAATCTCCCAAGCAAAGTGGAACCTGACATCAATATGCTTTTTCTTTACATGATACACCTGGTTCTTTGCCAAATAGATAGTACTCATGCTATCACAGTTGATCTTCAACAGATCCTGAACAATCGCCAAGTCATCGAGCAACCCTTGAAGCCATTTTGCCTCTTTCATAGCCTCTGTCATGGTCATGTACTCGACCTCTATACTAGATAATGCAATGGTGGACTATAGAATAGAGCGCCAACTCACCGGTGCTTGGGACAATGTAAACACATATCCCGTTGTAGATCGGCGTTCGTCGAGGTCTCCTGCATGTCAGAATCAACATATCCGACAAACTCCTGCTTACATATAGAATCCTTCTCGAATACTAAACTAACGTCTATGGTACCCTTGACGGACTGGAGAACCCACTTTACTTCCCAATGGCCCCTACCGGGATTGTGCATATATCTGCTAATCATCGAGACATCTTGTGACAAATCAGGCCTTGTACACACCATTGCATACATTAAACTACCAACTGCTCTAGCATATGACAGGGGAGTCAAGTATTCACATTTTTTCAATAGTAGCAGGAGATGTAGTGATTTTTAACTTAAAATGAGGAGCCAATGGTATACTTACAGATTTCGTATCACTGTTAATGTTGAACCTCTGAAATACCTTCTGCAAATACCCCTTTTGTGTCAAGCTAATCTTGTCACTCCTTCTGTCTCGCTCAATCTCCATGCCCAGCATCTTCTTCGCTTCACCAAGATCCTTCATCTCGAACTGAGAAGACAAGTCTTTCTTCAATTTATCTATTGCGGATCTGCTTTTAGAAGCGATGAACATATCATCTACATACAATAGTAGATAGATGTACTCTCCATGGGTAGCTTATTGTAATACACACATGGGTCATAATGGTTACATATGTACCTTTTTCTTCTTATGAAGCTGTCGAAACGCTTGTACCACTGTCTATGAGACTGCTTTAATCCATACAGTGATTTCTTCAGCTTGCATACCATATTCTCTTTTGCTGCAGTTTTGAACCCCATCGGCTGAGACATATAGATCTCCTCTTCAAGATCGTCATGGAGAAAGGCTATCTTCACATCGAGTTGGTCAAGTTCCAACTCATACTGTGCTTCCAGCGCCAGAAAAATTTGAATCAACGACTGCTTTACAACAGGTGAGAATACCTCTTTGTAGTCAATGCCTTCTCGTTGTACGTAACCTTTAACTACCAATCTGGCTTTATAGCGTGCAGTGTCATCTTTGAGAGATCCCTGTTTCTTTGCATATACCTATTTACATCCAATTGCCTTCTTTTCCTTGGGCAACTCTATCAGTTCTTAAGTGTCGTTCTTGTATAGAGAACTTATCTCTTCCACCATGGCATTTTTTCATAGCTTAGACTCTGAGCTGATTTCAGCTTCCCTATATGTAGACGGGATTGCCTCTTTAATGACTGGAATCATATTTGTAGTGAGCCAACTAGGCTTACGTGGATTTCTTCTGGTTCTTCCAACTTCAATGGAATCATGGACATCACTCATAGCCTGTCCTTGATCCTTATCATCATCAGTATCCTGATCGGCTACATGATTACTACCCTGTGTCACTATGGGTGTGATCTCTAATGATACTGATCTTTCTAGAGACAGTGAAGTAGCATCACTCTCCACCTACTGCGATATCCCTTTGGTCTTTTCAATCTTCACTTGCTGAGAGATTGTAGGCTTCAACATTGAAGCCTCATCAAATGTGACATCTCTGCTGAAGACAAACTTTTGTCCTTAGGATCCCAACTTATAGCCTTTTACTCTTTTTTTGAATCCTACGAACACACCTTTCTTCTCTCTTGGGTCTAACTTGTCTTCCTTAACATGATAGTAGTCCGGACACCCAAATACTCTTTGCGAATTATAATCTTGAACAGCTTTCCCTGATCAAACTTTTAGAGGAGTTTTACCTCCTATCGCAGACAAAGATAATTTGTTAACGAGATAGCAAGCATATGTCAAAATCTCAGCCCAAAAATTCTTTGATAATCCGGCATTGGATAATTTACATCATTCTCTGGCAAAGTCCCGTTCATCCTTTCGGTTACCCTATTTTATTGTGGTGTTTTTCTTACTGTGAAGTGCTTTCTATGCCCTCAACACGACATGGCTTTAGGGAAGGATTACTTTTATACTAACCTCTTTTATCTGACTGGAGCACCTTGATCTTCATTCCCATGCTTTTCTCCATATTTTTCTTCCACTCCACAAACAATTCTAGGACTTCCCCTTTGTGTTTCATGGTATATACCTAATATCGCCTAGAATAATCATCTATAAAAGTCACAAAGTAGTGATTACCTCCAATAGATGTCGTCTTGGTAGGTCTCCAAATATCAGAAGAACATAATCCAGAATTCCCTTGGTGCAGTGAGTCATTGTGCCGAATTTCACCTTGGTCTTCTTTCTGATGATGCAATGTTCACTAAACTCCAATTTGCTGGTTCTGGCACCTGTCAACAGACCTTGCTTTGCAAGAGCTTGCAAAGACTTTTCTCATGTATGTTCAAGCATCATATGCCACAGGTAGAATCATCTAAATCTGTAGAAGTCGCTAATTGACCTGTAACTGTACTACCCTTCAAGCAATAGAGATTATTTTGGCGAATGTCCTTCAAAATCACCATTGAGCTTTAGTCATCTTGAGAACACCATCTCTTATAGATACCGCAAGACCTAATGTTTTCAAAGTACCAATTGAGATAAGATTTATTTTAAGTTGAGTTACATACCTCACTTCCTTCAATTCTTGCACTATCCCATCAAATATCTTAATCTGGATTGTACATATTCCTTCCATGTTACATTGGCGATCATCACCGATGATAGCAGTGTTGGCCCAAAGGCCTATCACTCTAGTTTTGATGATGATTAACTCATGTAGTTATAGTACTAATGATCTTGTGTTTAATAAGTTTCAGATATTTATCAAGATCTTAGTCGGTGTTTTGTGTCACGCCCCGCTTCCCAAAATACGCGGAAACAGAGTCGCGACGAAGGTCGGCGACGTATATATGCCAGGAAATACCCCACACATACACGCTAAGCCTAAAGTAACTTGAACAAGTTATAAAATCTACTATGATATATCAATATCATTGCAATATGACATATAAATATCTAACACAATGATAGCAGATGAATATAAGAAAGAAATGGAAACAGGATGCGATATAGATAGAATCAGGAAAACAACATGAATAAAAGAGTAAGAATACCTAAAATCAAGAAAAGAGAGACCCCAGCTCCTCGTAACACGTATGATTATACGAACACCTGAACAATATAAGAAGGTGTCCAAAAATCCTTGGACGTGCGAATTCAGGGTCGTCAGAAGCGACCTAATGAGTGTGTATGTAAAGGAAAAGGTGTTCCTGCATAACAACGCAAGCAATAACAACATGATAACTGAAATGAAATAAAACAGAATAGTCAATGTCAAGAACAAAGATATGAACGATATATAACTGGTATGGCCACTAATGTCAAGATGGGTAACCTAGCATATGCCACTAGTCTAGTATATAATCCGATCACGTGTACAATCATTTGTCTATCATAGTTATATATACGTACAGTCGGGTGATCACGGTCAATCACAATACATTAACAATTTATCATTATTAATTATGTCAGCGAACACCAATTGCCACATGTAATAGACGCATCCCATACTACGCCTACTACACATGTCAATCGAGGTCCTCAGTTATTGAAACTGATCGGTTGGAGACATTGTCTGTATTTTAGGTGGGTCCCGTGCATACCCGGGACCACGGCCCAGACTCCTGGCGCTGAACCAGGACCTACCGCAAGGTAGTCAGGAATATGTATAACAGGTCAGGTACATGTATAACATGTATAACAGGAATAGGAACAGGACGGGGTGTCAGTCACCCCACGGGAACCCTGCAGTGGAACCCTCTTTCGGCTGCACAACCTATATCCTAGGTCCACCCAAAATACAGACGCTGTCTCCTCCATTAATTTTCCCAATCCCAGTGTAAGTTATTAATATCAGGTTATTTAGATTATCAAGATTATTTAATGTACATGTTATCTAGACCACTAGGGTAACTCGGTGGTAGTCACGGTAATAATATTAACATGTGTAATCAGGATACCAGTATAACATGAATATATAATATCAATGAACAAGATACCGGTATAATAGGAATATGTAACAAGTATAACATGAGTTGTTACCGTGTAACAATATTTTCCTAGTAATTAATGGTAACATGGACATGATAGTTATCAGGTAGATACCAAGTATAATCAGTCAAGGTTCTCAGGTAAATCAAGATATTCAGGATGAGTAATGACCTACTGTCATGAATTGAATAATCCGGGCAATGTATATAATCAACTCATATCCTCAAAGTCATCGATATATCCATCCTCTAAGTCATCAATAAATCAGATCGATCAATAGCTGTCATAAAACTCTGAACATGTAATATAGTCACCGATCTCAATGAAATCATTCATAATAACTCTATTTCCATAACTGAAATAGTCAAGAACCATTCATGAAGTATATATATATATACCCTCGAGATCAAAATCAGACTTATCCAACCATAATCAAGATCATAACTAAAGAATATAACCTCCTCGATCAACATAATATCTCAATCATCTCTACACCTAATATCCAAAATTGATAAGATCATTAGTACTCAATCAAATCACCAGGGTAAATCCAAAAGTCTTTATTTCATCAATCCAAAATCAAGATCATAATTAAGGAGTGCGACATCCTCGATCAACATGGAATCTAGATTACCTCTACATCTAGTAGTCAATATCGATAGGGTCATCAAATACATCAATCAAGGTCATCAATGCGAGAATCCATAAATAATAGCTCCTAACAGTCCAGACGTCAGTCTCATCGTATACACTAGTGTCAATGGCATTATATTCATACATATCCATGCATCGTTAAAACAGTTTGTCGATGAAGCAACATCATGTTTAACACGTCCTCAATATCCAAAAGAGTTCTAGTCGGAATAATCACCAACAATTTGTCCGATAAATAGCACGCATAAAATATGAATATCTAGTCCTCAATCATCAATCAATCAGCCTCAAGATCAATATACTTATATTCTAAGATTTATCACCGCTAGGTCAGTTACTAGATCAAGTCTCATCCACGGTATATCAATACTAGGTTTAAGACAACAATGGCGATATACTAACATATGAAATGACACCAATAAATGCTCATATCAACGAAATACATAGGGTGTACAATCACTGGTGTCATATGAAATGGTATGGGTAATCATACTAGTAAAATATGTCATATAATAACATGAAATGATACGAATAGATACAAGAACACTACTGGCAACAGAAAATAAAGAAAAGACATGAGAACAAACACTCATAACACAATTAAATAAAAATTAAATAAAGAAGAGAAATACTCACCTGAACTCGATCCTGAGTCCAAAGCACTAAAATCATAAGGCCCCGATAAATCTACATGATTCATTCCAATAGAAATTATTAGATTTTTAAAAAGATATTTTACTTAGGAGTTATAATGGGTTTTAATCTTGATTAATTAGTATGGGGTTGGGAATATGATCCTCTAGGTCTATTAATTCTAATAGATTTAATTTAAACTAATTTCTAATTTTTCTTGAATTTTTAGTAGGCTTTAAACTATTAAAAATATTTAACGGGTCTAAATTTACCATTAAGGAGAAATGGTTTTAAAATGGGTGATTTGATTTAATTTCATGTTGCTATTTGTCTAAAATTTTATCATAGAAAGAAAAATTATTGTAGACTATTGTTTATATACTCTCTATTTTTTTGACATTTTAGCTAATTATTTTTTATTGCAATTTACAAATACTCTTTCTTTCTTCTTCTTCTTCTTCTTCTTCTTGTTTTTTTTATATACATGTAATAGCCCAGGCCCTCGCCTAGACCTAGGCTCAGGCTTGGTCCACGTTTCTTTTTTTCTCTTTCTTTTTTTTTATTAGGGCCTAAAGGCCCTGGCTATGGCCCAGGCGGCCTGGCCCGGGCCAGGCCAGGCCAGCCCTGGCCCTGCCAGGCCAGGCTGGGCCGTGCCTGGGCCCAGCTGGACTGCACAGACCAACCCGATCTGTGCAGTAGGTCGAGCTGCTCTCGGCCTAGCCGAGAGCAGCGACAACTTTTTTTTTAACAAAACTTGGTTGTAAAATTTCAGAAAAATATATAAATTAAAATTATGAGTTAGCATTATCTCACATGTATTTTTGTTGGATTTATGGTTGGATTTTGATTGGGTTTTGATGTATAAAAATATTCATGGAGATCATGATATAGACATGATTATTAATAACCAATTTATATCATATTAATTATGGAAAACATGTTTACTTTCTTAAATTTTAATTTGTTCAAATCAAGATTTTGTGGAGTATTAAAACAATGATCATACAAAAATTTTATTAGATAAGTTTTTAGGAACCAATAATTGTATTGCGGTGAGTTTTAGCAGAATGCTGAAATTAATAATTTATTTTTGTGGTTCTAATTTAATTTAAAAAAAAATTTTAAAGAAAAAAATGAAATTAAATTCACAAGTTAGATCTACTTACTTGAGTTATTGTTCCTCCTTATTTGCTCCTCAATCCCTATACCTCGAAGCCTTTTTCTTTCACGATCTGCTTGAGAAGAAAGGAAAGATGAAGTGGGGAGAGTTTGATTAGAGTTTTCTCTTAAGGTAGAAGAGAAAGGAGTTTGGGTCTTTATATAAGATATTAGATATTTTAGAAATCTGAATTCTAATTAGGTTTAGATTGCTTAATTTAGTATTTCAGATGAGAATTGAAGATTGCTAAAAATCTCAAGGAGATTTAGTTTAGATATGATTTTGTTAGGATTTAAATTAGGATTAGCTAAGATTAATGAAAAAGATTTGATAAAATAGGATTTTGATTAGGATTAGGATTGGGTTTTGGGTTAATAGGTAAGGATCTCAATGGTAATGGGTTTGGGTTATACTTGGGCTTTAGTTAAAAGAAATAAGTAATATGAAGAATAAGAAAAATAGAGAGTAGACTTGTGGGCTTAGTTTTTGGGCTTAAAGAAAAATAGAAAAAGAAGAAGAAAATGAATGAAAATAAGGAAATGGGCTTGGCTCATGTGGGCTTAGCATAAAAAGGAAAAGAAAACAAGGAAAAGGAGAATAGGCTGAGCTTATTGGGCTTGGAATGAAAATAATAATACTACCTATTAATAATAATTTAAAATAACTAAATATAAGCAATAAGAGTCTACAAGTCATAAAAAATAATAATACTAATAATGATACTAAATCAAGTTAATTAATAATAATAAGATAATAAGTAGAATCAGGTAAATATTTAAAAATAATAATATGTTATTATTAAATAGGGGATATTACATTTAGCTTTAACAAAAAAATTTGAAATTAAGTTATGAAGCTAGCACGTGTTGATTTAAGAGCCCGCGCTTTAAGATCGCTTCAAATACTTGTTGACACTCTAAAAAAGACAAGATTCCTAACTGGCCTGAACAATGTATAACTTGTTGACATCTACAAAAAAATAAGCGGCAGACAAGCTGACGACCAGTTCTTTACCCATCTCAAAGGAACATATCAAATAACTTGGACTCTACTGATCCAGTGAAGTAGACAGTAAGCCAAGAAAAGCTCGTAAGAAGACCCAAGTAGGTCCAGAGACACAAAGTTAGCTCAACACTTAGTCTCACACGAGCCCACGAGATAAGTCTCCCATAAGAAGCCAAAGTTGCTTAGCATCGCAGGAAGCTCCTTCACAGCCTCGCTGCGAGCTAACTTACAACTCCGCACAGAAATGCTCAGTTAACTCCGCAGTAAGTTAGCTTCGCTTGAAGCCCCAGGCAGCAGCACAAAAGGGTAATTGGTAGCTTCGCCGCAAAGTTATCCAGCTTCGCTGAAGAGCTTTCTTTTAACTTGCCAGATGCTTCTCTCACTCCGCCATGAGCTCAACACAACGACTCCGCTGCGGGTCCTTTATGGTCACCTTTGACCAATCAAATCTCTAGATGAGATCAAATTTAATTGAGATCAAATTTGTCAGTTGTTTGTCATGATCTTTTGACTCTCCCAATCAAGTGAGAAGATCAGAAGAAATCTTTCAGTTATTCGGAAAGAATCAAGGGCGCATCCCTCATTTAGCAAAGCGGATCAAGAGGCCAGCACTACTTGCTATTCTTAGCTTCGCAAAAGCTGTCTCTAGCCTCGCGGCGAGGCTACTTTCTGGATGTAAAACAGATTGACTCAATTTATTTTCAGATTTTCAGGGCGATTATACCCCTACTCCTCCTTATAAATAGCCTACCAAGGGCGAGAGGAAGAGAGGCGGAGGTTGAAAAAGAGGAGGAGAGGACTAAAGACAGAGATCTACTCTCTTACTTCCAAGAATTCGGAGAATCACTTCTCCAATCCTACAAGAATAAATTAGGGTGCTAATACCCTAAGATCTTCCTCCCTCTCGAGGAATTTTCAGAACCAAGCGAGAAGGAATTCCCAAGCGGAGGTAGCTCGAGAAGTAACAAGAGGGTTCTACCTACCTTCTGTTCTCCGATTCCCCGAACCAGGCAAGAAGGGAATCCCATCAGGCAGCAGTCCGATTGTCTGATCGATCGCATCGTCAAAGGAATAAAGTGATCGCGCGCTGATCAGATTCCTACCGGCACACTTCCCCAGAAATTTCAGAGGAGATCGACCTATAATTTCTTTTTTTTAAAGAATTACTTGTAATTTCACTCCTCGACCCTTTTTTTTGTATGTTTTCCCCTTTTGCAAAATCAATGAAAAACAAGATGGCGACTCCGCTGGGGAGTGCATTCTCCAAAAAACTTTCCTAGAATCTCAAAGGAGATCTACCTGTAATCTTCTTTTTTTTAAAGAATTACTTGTAATTTCGCTCCTCGACCCTTTTTTGTAAGTTTTTCCCTTTTGCAAAATCAATGGAAAATAAACTGGCGACTCCGCTGGGGATTGGATTCTCCACTGATGAGAATCAAGTGTCGCAATGCGACGAACAGACCTTCAGGTCTACTGCTGAGTCCAAGGAAGTCGGCGCAGCAAGAACCCCTAATTCTTTGAAGCAAGTCTCTGTCGAGACAGATAAGGCTCTCCGCAAGCCTACTATGATCTTCTGGCGTAACAAAAAAGGTCAGGATCTTGGGCCTATTGCCTTCGAAAACCTGGCCGTTCATTTCGATCAAGGAAAATTCGAAGAACTCCTCTCTGGAAGTGGTCCAATGCTTGACGCACGGAAGCATAGGAAGGTATCGGTGACCAAGGTTTCAGAGCATAAACCAGCCCTAGATGGGCGAGTAGCCGAACGAATTTCCTCCCAACTCCTCTCAGCCTCGCGCGAGGCTAGCCAGGTTCCCTGCGAACCTAAATCTCCTCTTTCAAGGCAGATATGGAGGCCAAAGCAGAAAGCTCTATATGAAGCTTCAGATGTGGACAGACGAGCGTCGCATGCCGCTCCTTCCAGTTCTCCAGATCTGGATTATAGTTCGGGCCTTGGCGAAGTCTTGGTACACAAAGAAGGTATCTTCCAAAACACCAGATCTAGGGTCGCAATACCCTACTGTTATGAGCAGCCATCCTCCTCAACTACAGTAACCTCTCCAGAACTAATGAGAAGATTATTCCAATGGTCTGATGAGGAAGACGAAGACAGTGGGTATGCCTCTTCAGCGATAGTCAGCTCGGTACGAACGGATAGAGTATCAGTGAATATGGCTGATAACGGTAATGATGACCTCCATCGACAATTGGAAGCTCAAGAGCAAACCTCTAAGGCCTAGCAAGAAGCCTTGGACAACATCCAACAGATGCTCGCTCAACTCCACACCAACCAGAATAACAATGATACTGGGAGTAACCATAATGAGGAAGAACATCATAGCCATGAACAACCAAAGACTGAGAAGTCAAAGGAAAGTTCTTCTATGGACGCTGAAGTTCTCAAAGGCATCCGAGCTCAGATCGCATCCCTAGCTCAGAGGGATGAACTAAAGAAAGTAGGGACAGTCCGTCCTTACCCTTTGGAATGGGATTCAGTACCATATCCGCCAAAGTTCAAACCACCAACGTTACATACTTATGATAGTAAGAGCTCGCCAAACCAGCACATCTACTACTTCCGGTCTCAGACTGGTAATGTTATAGACAATGATGCTATCATGGCCAGACTGTTCATTGGCACCCTGAAGGGGGTAGCATTTGACTGGTTCCGAAGCCTTCCTGCGGGCTCTATCAATTCTTGGATCGACCTAGAAACTCGATTTCTTTCTCGTTTTTACGAGGATGATACCGAGGTAACGATGGACAAACTCCTCTCTACCGTACAGAAGAGGGTGAATCTGTCAGCGACTACATTGAACGATTCAGAAACTTATCTTTGATGTGCCCAGCAGGGATGCCATTATCCATGCTCTTGCAGACATGCAGGCATAACTTTCTCGACCAAGTGGAGATTCATATGGGGGCTGTCAAAGCCCATATCTGGAAGGAACTAGTCAAACAAGCTGAGATAGCCGAAAAGTCGGCTAAGAAGTTCGAACCATCTATCCCTAAAGGCAAATGGGGTATGAATAATAAAGAACGCAGAGATATGGCATAGTCTTCTCAAGCCAAAGGGAAAGAGACTATGTCTGTTGAATTGTTAGGGAACGTTCAGTCGAAGGCCAAGAAGAGCGGCTTCAATAATCAAGAGTCTAAGTTTCCTCCGAAACAGTACTCCTTCAAAGACGAACAGGTGGTCACAATATTCCATTTACTCTACAAAGGGAATAAATTGAAGCTACCGGATGCTCGGCGTCCTAATGAAGTGGGACGCACGAATGATCCCAACTATTGCCTCTTTCATAGGATGGTTCATCATCCTACTGATAAGTACTTTGTCCTCAAGAACAAAATTCAAGTTTTAGTCAACGCCGGAGTTCTGACTCTGAAATCAAAATAAAAGAAAGTCACCGCAAATATGGTGACTCTCGAATTCGACAAAACCCCGAAGGTCACAGTTCCTGACGGGACCTTTCCAATCCCTGCACCACGGCTGGAAGTTAAGCATCCTTCAGTTAAAACTCAAGAGAATAAGGATCTTGTTTCCTTGACATTGGAGACAGGGGAAATCATGTGGATACACCGAGACCTTGTCCAAGACGAACAATGGGATTCGAAGAAATCCAAGTCGAAGGGCAAATCTTGCAATGTTGTCTCCATCTTGCCGGATGATGGCAATCTCACATCAGTTTCTCTCAGCGATTCTGAAGGGAAAAAGTACGCTTGCACGACGCAGGCTGATGTACCTCAGCCGACAGGTACTCGATCCGAAAAATCATACTTAAAACAGTATGAAAAAACTACTAACGAGACACAACAACAGACGGCGTCAGTACAAATATCCACACCGGCTCTACTCCCGACGATGGGAAAAGAGAAGTAGAAAGAAATTCAGTTCGACCATGTCCTGAAGAAGCCTTCAGGCCTAGGGCTTAACATGCCCTTTCGTTTTGACATATTGGCCCAGCTGGCTAATATCCCAGCTCGTATTACCATATACGAGCTTCTTCATCTCTCGAAAGAGACAAGAGAAGTACTCAGAGATGCACTGACTAACTCAGAATCATTCCTGACGTATATGCCAGAAATTCCTAAAGATGGCGTTTAGTCTTCTTGCTCCGAATGCCATCATGTGCAATCAAAGGTACCTGCTATTACCTTCACAGCGGAGGATATGCTTCTCAAGGATAACAAACACGATCGACCTTTGTACTACCCGGATACATCAGTTCGACATGCATTGAAAGGGTACAGGTTGATCCGGGGTCTGCACTCAGTATCATCCCAAAAGACTCCTCTACTTCCTTGGCATACCACTATATCGGTTGTCTGCAACCACTACAACAATATACGGTTTTAATACAGGGAGTAGTCATTCGCTTGGAAAGATTCAACTCCGTTGCCAAATTGGGAGCCTGAAGTCAGAAGTGACGTGCTATGTCATTGACGCTGACACGTCGTACAACTTATTGCTAAGACGACCGTGGATCCACGCCAACTGGATTGTTCCCTCTACTCTGCACCAATGCTTCAAATATGTTAAAGATGATACAACAGTACGAACTGTCTTCGCCGAGAAGCAACCATTCAAAGGGGTGGAGAATTACTTTACTGATGCTCTCCTGTATCAAGAGATCGGTGAAACATCAAAAGAATCATTACCCGATGACGATGATAGTGGCAATGAGGCGGACTCAGAATCTGAAGCAGACATGCCAGCCATTTTGATTGGTGAACCGATTGTAGCATGTCTTAATAATCCCCTATGTAACACTCCTTCTGAAGATGAGGGCGAATGGGTAATTAATGATAATATTTTCTTTGATTATCCTATGAGTGTTGAAGTGTTTGAATCCGTTACGGATAGCTCTCTGCACATGCCCTTACATAAACCAAGTGCATCAAGTGCATCCGTGGAATCTATAGAAGGATCCGTTTTAGTGGTTCCTCCATCCAAAGAGGGTCAATTACCAATAATATTCGGTAAAGCCCAATTGCGAAGGTCTACAGCCGCGGATTCAAGTTCAGACTTAGACACCCCACAATTTTTTCATTATGCGCAATTAGCGCACCATATGATGAGGGAAATGGGATACAACCTGCAGCATGGGAAGGGCCTGAATTTCAGAAAAGGAAGACGTGATTTTCTGTGCAACTTCGTGCCAAGAGGGAAACTGGTAAATTACTATGTAACACACGCAGGGGGTTGGGATACGTTACACCTACACCACCAGCAACCTTTCAGTCCAAGGATGACAAACCTATCCCATCACACTCTGCCTCTTCCTCCGAATGGGACTCAGATGTCAGTGTGGGAACGATGTTCGAGAATTTCACTGTTAATATGACTTCAAGCAGCTAATTGGAGCCAGCGGAAGCTACTGATGAGGAACCATGGGCTTAGCAATTAGATCTCCAGTGGGAAAAGCGATTCGAACAGTGTGAACCACTTACCGAAGACAAGGTGAACTTGGGTAGTCAAGATCACCCTAAGCCCATCTTTATAAGTGAAAGTTTATCACTCACAGAAAGAGAAGAATTGATGATACTTATAAAGGAGTATATAGATGTCTTTGCATGGAACTACGAGGACATGCCCGGACTTGATCCACAAGTAGCCATGCATGGTCTGAACATCAGACCTGACGCCAAGCCAGTCAAGCAGCAGCAACGCCGGTTTCGTCTGAACATTATGGAGGCTATTGAAGTCGAAGTTTATAAGCTCATTGCATGCGGCTTCATACGGGAGGAACAACATCTAGATTGGGTTGCTAACATCGTCCTCGTTCTCAAGAAGAATGGGAAAATACAGATCTGCATCGACTACCGTGATCTCAATACAGCCTGTCCTAAAGACGAATTCCCACTACCTATCACCAATGTCATGATTGACAATACCTGCGGATTCGAAAGGATGTCCTTCATGGACGGCTTTTCAGGGTACAATCAAATTAAGATGTATCTAGAGGATGAAAAATATACTTCATTCCGAACATCGTGGGGGTATACTATTATACCGTGATGCCTTCCGGGTTAAAGAACGCGGGAGAAACTTATCAGCGGGCAATGAGTATGATTTTCCGTGATCACCTCCGAAAAACGGTGGAATGTTATGTCGACGACATTGCTATCAAAAGCCGCAATAAGAGTGACCACCTTCACGACTTGAGAACGATGTTCGACATAATGCCAGCTCATCAACTGAAAATGAATCCGACAAAATCCTTCTTGGGGGTTTCGAGTGGCAAGTTCCTTGGATTTATTGTTACATCAAAAGGAATTCATCTTGACCCGGACAAAGTCAAAGCCATTCAGAACATGCATCCACCTAAGAATCTCAAAGAACTTAGGGGCCTACAAGGTAGACTGGCTTATATAAGGAGATTCATCGTAAATCTCTCAGGCCGCTGTCAACCGTTCACCCGACTCATGAAAAAGGGTGTTTCTTTTGTATGGGATCAAGATTGTCAAGGAGCTTACGAAGATATCAAAAGATATCTCACAAAACCTCCAGTCTTAATAGCTCCTGATTGGTTGCTAATGTTACATATTTAATGTCACATTTCCATACTTATTTTAGAATAAAAGCCTGCATTGTTCTAATTATTTGTTTAATTTATTTACAGGCCCAATCCTTAAGGAGATGAAGAGAAATGAGCCCAAAAGCCTACCACAATTCTGAATTAAATCAGAATAAATTCGCACACACAAAATCAGTGCAAAATCAAGAGGTTGAAACCGGTTGAGAAGAATCCTCTCAGAATCGATCGGTTAAAGACAAGAATCCAAGGTCATTTCGTCAGAATCCGGAGCTCAAACGACAAAACCAACAAAGGATAAAGCCAGAAGAAACCCCCAGAGAGACCCACCAACAGGGTGTGGCCATCTGGCCACACCCTGGCCGCGGAAACGCGGCTTGGGCCGCGTTTCCGCGGCAATCTTGGGGAGTTAGGGGGAGAATTTGCTCCCCCGACCTCCCCGGGATTCTGGTTGTTGGGTTTATGCCTATAAAAGGCCTGTACTTGCGCTGAAAAAGGAACGACCATGCAGATTAGGATTTAGCCTAGTTTTAATTCTTTGTAGTTTAGGTTTTTATTTTTATGTAACTTGTATGTAGCTTAGGGTAGAAGAAGATTCATGTAAGTAAGAGAGAGAGGCTGATGTTGAGAGTGACACCGACGATGTACCCTCCTCCTTTCTTCCATTGTCTCTGCAATTAATAAAGGTAAAAGTTCTTTTTATGTTTGTATTTTCTTTTGTTTCGTCTTCCTCTTCTACTTTACCTTGGTTGTTGTTGTTGAGTATACAATGAAAAGTCACCTAGAGGGGGGGTGAATAGGTGATATGGCTAATCTGTGAACTAAATGCGGAATTTAATAACTTAATGCAATACACTCAAGTGTGATCAAAAAATGATGCACACACAACCAAGCCAAGCAATAAGAATGCACAATATGAATATTTGCAAGGCACAAAGTAAAGAGAGAGATAGAGTGAGAGTCAATGGATCAAGCGCAAACAACAAGATGTGTTTCGAGGTTCGAGCACCCAGCTCTACATCCCCGCCTTCGACACACGAAGGATTTCTAATCCACTAGCAAGTCCACAAAGAACTCTCACAAGGAGTACCCAACTCCTCTCTTTACTACCACAACCTCCTCCTTGAGGCAAGCTCCAATCCAACAAACAATCACCTCAAAACTTGAGGGATTAGCACAAAGCAAATAAGGATCACCTCACAACTTGAGGGATACAACCCAAGGCACAAAGCCAAACAAAGATTGGGTTTTTAACTTGGTGGTCTAACAAACAACCACAAACAATTTCTTCTCCCACACAAATATCCTATAGAAGAGATAGTAGATTTTAGCTCAAGTGTGGAGAAAACCAATGGGATGGAAATCAAAATCACAAAGAAAAATCCTTGGGAAAAACTGAAACAAAGATATGGAAGATGAATCAAAACTATTTTCCCAAAAACCCTTTTCTTTGGTTTTCCAAACCCTAGCAAAAACTCCAAATAGATTGTTCAATTCAAGTCCAAAAACTTCTTTTGATTGCTTTGAAAACACCAGAGAGTAGGGAAAAATTCGCACAAAAATTCTTAGAGAAAAACTCTTACAAATGGGGTATTTATAGACCCCAGAAAAATATAGCCGTTGGCAGTAATTTTTGCCAGAAATGTACTGCCGGTCGACCGGCCCGGTCGACCATCCAACGGTCAATTTCTGTCCGTTGGCTGCTACCGGTCGACCGGCCCGGTCGACCCAAACAAACAGAGAGCTCTGCTCTCAGCCCGGTCGACCCGAGCGGTCGGCCGGCCCAAAGTCTCCAAACGTGCACAGATCTGTGCACGTCGGTCGACCGGCCCGGTCGACCAACTTCAAGTCAAGTCGACTTGTTCAGTGAATAAGTCGACTGATTGAAGTCTGGATCAGAAAATCAGTTTTAAAAAATATTTTGAAAAATCTTTTAATACTTCTAAAAATCACCAAAAATAGTTTTAACATTTTGCATTGATATAAAAACATGTGGTAAAAAGTTTAGCTCAAATATCAATCAATATGAACTATTTTTGTGTCCTATCATTTTTATCAAAAACCAAAAACTGTATTTTCTAAAACTTGGATTTTGAATAGAAAATACGTTTTGTCCAAAACTCTTCCAAATACAAAAACATGATATTTAAACACTTTGAAGCATGATGCATATGGATAGAAATCCAATATACATGAAACATATATATATCATAGTTTTTGTCCTTAATTCCAAAATTAAGTATTGTTAAAACACAAAACCTAAAACACATGAAATAGGTATATCAAAGTAAGTTTGTCTAAGAGTTGAAGCATGCATGTATATAGAACAAATCTAATATACATTAAACCATGTAAACTTATTTTGATATAATATCTATTCATGCAAACCAAGATCGGTTAAACCAAAAACCGAAAACCAAAACATGATACGTGTGTGTTGTGAACTTGAGCTTATCATACTATTCTAATCTTTACAATTAGGATCTAAACCCAAAACTAAACTATGGTACCGATGTCTTCTTGTAGAGCGCAATCTCCAAGCCGACTCGATCCAAAACTCCTTGATCCACCGAGCAAGTGCTATATATGATCTTTGACGCTCGGGCTCTTGAATCACCATGTGGGTAGCTTCCTTATCATCTTGTAGAAGCTAATCACCAACTAATAACTTGACTAATGATCTGAAACTAAAATCACAAGATTATTAGTACACATAACTACATGAGTTAATCATCATCAAAACTAGAGTGGAAGGCCTTTGGGCCAACAATCTCCCCCTTTTTGATGATGACAAAACTCATGGAGTTATATATGCATGGATTAAAGTTAAGCTTCAAAGAAGCTCCCCCTTAACTCATGCATAGGATAAACAAATAGATGTGCAATGTAAGCTCTTAAACATGTATGCATCAACATGCATAAAACACATAAAGATCTAAAACATGCTCTTGATACTAATTAAACTAAACACATAAACATGCTCTAGATACCAATGAAATTTTCAAAATCGAATAAACATGTTCTAGATACCAATTAGCAAAAACAAATAAACATGCTCTTGATACCAATTCACATAAACACATAAACATGCTCAAGATATCAAATTAAACTCAATATCAATATATGCAAAACAAAACTAATGATCTCTTATACAAGCTCTTGATACCAAAACTAAACAAACTAAAACATGTTCTTTATGCAAAACAAAACTAATGATCTCTTATACAAGCTCTTGATACCAAAACTAAACAAACTAAAACATGTTCTTTAAATAATGCTTTGGATTTGGATACCAATTGAACTTAATATAAAAACATTAAAAGAATATAAAACATGCATATACAAACATGCATATAAACTCAAATTCTTCTCCCCCTTTTTGTCAATCATCAACAAAGGGGTTTAAAAACAAAACCAGTAAAAACATGCATAAAAGAAATTCTTCTCATGCATATTTACAAAACTAATAAAACATGTTCCTTTTATATTCAAAACAAGGAATCAATCAAGGGATGTTCTCCCTTTTAACTAAACTCAAATGTGATACCAATTAGAAGAAAATGTGTCAAGGAAGTGCATATTGATACCAATTAAAAATGAAACTATACCAATTGAAAAACAAAAATCTTGATACCAATTGACAAGTAAACAACATACCAATTGAAAATAGCAATCTTGATATCAATTGAAATTAAACATAGATCTTAATACTAAACAAATTTGATTTTGATACAAATTGAAATTATTATTCTCTATCATAAAGCAAGGGAGTGGAATACTAAATACCAATTGAAAGAAACAATACAAAATTTTCTCCCCCTTTATGAAATACCAATAAAAACTATGATAAGGCTCGAATTAAGATACCAATTGAAAACTAAATCAATTAAAACAAAGTTGAATCTCAAGCTTATCATCATAAACAAGATTTGTGCTTAAAGATATAGGGATATAGAAAGCACAAATAAAACATATATATGTAGGAAAATTAGATACCAATGGAATTGATATTCTTTGAAATGCAAGCATACATATACGAAAATATATGAGTATACAAGAAATGATAAGATTGATACCAATTGAAAGAATTCAATGATACCAATTGAAATAACAATAAGATCAAGTGTATATCTCATATTCCTACCACCCATTTCATGTTCAAGTTTACTATAATTTTCACTATAAAGCATACATGAGCATGATCTCCCATCCAACCACCCGTCGATGGTAGGGTTTTCAAAAATAGATTTGTAAATATAGTATGTTTGAAAACTACTACCAAAAGAAGAAGACCGTAGCTAGTTATATGAATCAACTAGTGCGAAATCCTTCAAGCAATGGACAAATCCAAAAGATATTTCATGAAGCATGAAAAACACATGATCACTAAACACTCAAAAACCATATAGCACAATTTGTACTCATGAAAACTAAGTCATGAGAAAACATTAAATAAGGTGAGTGTACAAGTGTTGTGAGAAACATATCATCATGAAAATGGACAATCAAGCTCAATATTAAAACATGAAATTCATGTGAAATCACCAATTGAAATCATCTTTAAAAACATGAAATTCATCCAAACGACCTAAACTTCAAGGCATATGTATGTCATGTACAAACTAAAGTATACATACATATCCTAAACACAATGAGTCCACAAAAGTTATGCATGAAGGCACGTGGCTCAAGGATGTATATGTATAAATGATAGTTTGGACAAGATGGACATATACATGAAGATAAAACAAAATATGTAAAATGATGAATACAAGTCAAATGCAAGAATCATCAAAACTAGACTATACTAGTACATCAAGTGAATACAAATGAGCGTTCAAGCACAAACATATATAAAGGTTCATTTGTAGCTCACTAGTTGTATAAGTATAAATCCTAGTCTTAATGAAAACTATCATTCAAGCAAGTAGTCAAAACATGAAGTATAAAACGGGTCAACAATCAACATGATCAAAAACATGAATTATTAAAACAAAAAGTCATGGTCAACCATATGATTAGCATGACAAAGACATGTACATTAGATCTATGATTAACATGATAGCTAAAACATAAAGAGAATACAAAATATGGGTCCATACAAACATGGGTGATCTCATAAGCTATACATGCATTGCAATGGTCTAATAAACATGGCAAATATCATACTAATCATGAAACAATAAAACATGAGTCATCAAAACATCATAAACATCCATATGATCATTATGTATGTGCATGTGCATTAGATCTAGGGCATACATGATAGTACTAAACAAGGTGAGAACACAAAGATAAGATCCATATAAAACATGGGTGTCTCAAGTAACTAAACATGTATAACACTAATCTAATCAACATGACATAAGCATAACGAACAATAAAACTAGACATGCTATAAATTGATGAACATGAAAAGCATGCAAATAAAAATGGGAGTTAGAGAGTGATACCAAAACCGAAGAAGGTGCATCTCTAATTCTCCAAACCACGGTGGTCCTCCCACCAAATCCCCTTGAGAGTGAAGCATCCAATTGGTTCTCTTTTAAGCTTAGAACGCATCCACCTCAAGGTACCAATACTCTCACGTGATGCGAGAGCTCCCACCTACATCAAAGTCAAAGAGGTAGTTTTTGGTACCCATTTTCTTTTGGGTCCATAGGGGTTAGTTTCTCTTCTAACCCAAACAAGATTAGCTGCTAAATTTTCATGATAAATACGATCATAACAAAATCTAGCAAGATGGCCTTTTCGGCCATAATGTGTACATGTGTACACATGAGCATACATGTCATGGTTGTGTCCGTGGAAAGCATGTGTATGCCGTGATGGGTGTACATGTAAGGATGGAACTTGTTTCTTGCGAACCAAGGTTTCCAAGCGTGTATGATTCAATGTACATTGGCTCAAAGTGGAGCCCAAACAATCAACACTCATCTTCAAAACATTTATATCATTATCAATAGTGGAAGATAAAGTGGAGCATGCAATAGGTGTGCTAGAACAAGAAGCTACACTAGCATGACACACATGAGAATCAATATCAATTTTCAAAGATTCATTTTTCTTAAAACCAAATCCAATTCTTTTGTAATAGAATCAATTTTATTTTTCAAAACAAGATTATCTTTAAAAGTAAAATCCAATTTTGAAGATAAAATCTCATTGTGCTTCACAACATCATCACAATCATTTTTGCTTTTTAAAATATCAATCTCATTAAGGGCAAGGTCTAGTTTAGATCTTAGTGAGTCACATTCACTAGTAATCTCTTCCTTCTCTTGCAAAACCAATTCAAAATTAGAACACAAATCCTTTAATTCATTTTTCAAAACAAGGTTGTTTTCTTTCAAAAGATTGTGTTTTTCATAAAATTTTCAAGCTTTTGAGCAAGTTCCAAATTCAATGTTTGAACTTCAAAACAACCATGGCAATAGGAACTAGAGCTATCATCTAATTGAGTGTCTGATTGTACCACAAGGGAGTTATTCCCTTGGACCATGAAGCAATGCTCTTCGGACTTTTCTCTCTTGGATCTCCTCATCTTGTTGATAATCCTTGGAAGCTCGGGAGATGTCAATAAGCTCCAAACTGCAAAAGCCGAATCATAATGATCAAACAAGGGTAAAGATGTTCACTAAGAGATGCTCTAAGTGCTCTAAGTGCTAGTGCATTAGCCTTTTTATGCTTGCTACTATTAGGGAATGATTCCATAGTGGAGGCTTGATAAACTAGATGACCTAGTGATTTTAAATGCCTACTCATATTGGCCTTCCAAGAGTCAAGTCGAATATGGTCAAACATAGGAGGGCTATCCATGAGTGCAAACTAAATGAGTGCAAATGAACAATGCAAATGAAGATTAGCAAACTAAGATCTCACTCCTAGGTGATTAAACCTAAATATCAGGAGCGCTAGCTCTGATACCAATTGAAAAGTCACCTAGAGGGGGGTGAATAGGTGATATGGCTAATCTGTGAACTAAATGCGGAATTTAATAACTTAATGCAATACACTCAAGTGTGATCAAAAAATGATGCACACACAACCAAGCCAAGCAATAAGAATGAACAATATGAATATTTGCAAGGCACAAAGTAAAGAGAGAGATAGAGAGAGAGTCAATGGATCAAGCGCAAACAACAAGATGTGTTTCGAGGTTCGAGCACCCAGCTCTACATCCCCGCCTTCGACACACGAAGGATTTCTAATCCACTAGCAAGTCCACAAAGAACTCTCACAAGGAGTACCCAACTCCTCTCTTTACTACCACAACCTCCTCCTTGAGGCAAGCTCCAATCCAACAAATAATCACCTCACAACTTGAGGGATTAGCACAAAGCAAACAAGGATCACCTCACAACTTGAGGGATACAACCCAAGGCACAAAGCCAAACAAAGATTGGGTTTTTAACTTGGTGGTCTAACAAACAACCACAAACAATTTCTTCTCCCACACAAATATCCTATAGAAGAGATAGTAGATTTTAGCTCAAGTGTGGAGAAAACCAATGGGATGGAAATCAAAATCACAAAGAAAAATCCTTGGGAAAAACTGAAACAAAGATATGGAAGATGAATCAAAACTATTTTCCCAAAAACCCTTTTCTTTGGTTTTCCAAACCCTAGCAAAAACTCCAAATAGATTGTTCAATTCAAGTCCAAAAACTTCTTTTGATTGCTTTGAAAACACCAGAGAGTAGGGAAAAATTCGCACAAAAATTCTTGGAGAAAAACTCTTACAAATAGGGTATTTATAGACCCCAGAAAAATATAGCCGTTGGCAGTAATTTTTGCCAGAAATGTACTGCCGGTCGACCGGCCCGGTCGACCGTCCAACGGTCAATTTTTGTCCGTTGGCTGCTACCGGTCGACCGGCCCGGTCGACCCAAACAAACAGAGAGCTCTGCTCTCAGCCCGGTCGACCCGAGCGGTCGGCCGGCCCAAAGTCTCCAAACGTGCACAGATCTGTGCACGTCGGTCGACCGGCCCGGTCGACCGACTTCAAGTCAAGTCGACTTGTTCAGTGAATAAGTCGACTGATTGAAGTCTGGATCAAAAAATCAGTTTTAAAAATATTTTGAAAAATCTTTTAATACTTCTAAAAATCACCAAAAATAGTTTTAACATTTTGCATTGATATAAAAACATGTGGTAAAAAGTTTAGCTCAAATATCAATCAATATGAACTATTTTTGTGTCTTATCATTTTTATCAAAAACCAAAAACTGTATTTTCTAAAACTTGGATTTTGAATAGAAAATACGTTTTGTCCAAAACTCTTCCAAATACAAAAACATGATATTTAAACACTTTGAAGCATGATGCATATGGATAGAAATCCAATATACATGAAACATATATATATCATAGTTTTTGTCCTTAATTCCAAAATTAAGTATTGTTAAAACACAAAACCTAAAACACATGAAATAGGTATATCAAAGTAAGTTTGTCTAAGAGTTGAAGCATGCATGTATATAGAACAAATCTAATATACATTAAACCATGTAAACTTGTTTTGATATAATATCTATTCATGCAAACCAAGATCGGTTAAACCAAAAACCGAAAACCAAAACATGATACGTGTGTGTTGTGAACTTGAGCTTATCATACTATTCTAATCTTTACAATTAGGATCTAAACCCAAAACTAAACTATGGTACCGATGTCTTCTTGTAGAGCGCAATCTCCAAGCCGACTCGATCCAAAACTCCTTGATCCACCGAGCAAGTGCTATATATGATCTTTGACGCTCGGGCTCTTGAATCACCATGTGGGTAGCTTCCTAATCATCTTGTAGAAGCTAATCACCAACTAATAACTTGACTAATGATCTGAAACTAAAATCACAAGATTATTAGTACACATAACTACATGAGTTAATCATCATCAAAACTAGAGTGGAAGGCCTTTGGGCTAACAATCTCCCCTTTTTGATGATGACAAAACTCATGGAGTTATATATGCATGGATTAAAGTTAAGCTTCAAAGAAGCTCCCCCTTAACTCATGCATAGGATAAACAAATAGATGTGCAATGTAAGCTCTTAAACATGTATGCATCAACATGCATAAAACACATAAAGATCTAAAACATGCTCTTGATACTAATTAAACTAAACACATAAACATGCTCTAGATACTAATGAAATTTTCAAAATCGAATAAACATGTTCTAGATACCAATTAGCAAAAACAAATAAACATGCTCTTGATACCAATTCACATAAACACATAAACATGCTCTAGATATCAAATTAAACTCAATATCAATATATGCAAAACAAAACTAATGATCTCTTATACAAGCTCTTGATACCAAAACTAAACAAACTAAAACATGTTCTTTATGCAAAACAAAACTAATGATCTCTTATACAAGCTCTTGATACCAAAACTAAACAAACTAAAACATGTTCTTTAAATAATGCTTTGGATTTGGATACCAATTGAACTTAATATAAAAACATTAAAAGAATATAAAACATGCATATACAAACATGCATATAAACTCAAATTCTTCTCCCCCTTTTTGTCAATCATCAACAAAGGGGTTTAAAAACAAAACCAGTAAAAACATGCATAAAAGAAATTCTTCTCATGCATATTTACAAAACTAATAAAACATGTTCCTTTTATATTCAAAACAAGGAATCAATCAAGGGATGTTCTCCCTTTTAACTAAACTCAAATGTGATACCAATTAGAAGAAAATGTGTCAAGGAAGTGCATATTGATACCAATTAAAAATGAAACTATACCAATTGAAAAACAAAAATCTTGATACCAATTGACAAGTAAACAACATACCAATTGAAAATAGCAATCTTGATATCAATTGAAATTAAACATAGATCTTAATACCAAACAAATTTGATTTTGATACAAATTGAAATTATTATTCTCTATCATAAAGCAAGGGAGTGGAATACTAAATACCAATTGAAAGAAACAATACAAAATTTTCTCCCCCTTTATGAAATACCAATAAAAACTATGATAAGGCTCGAATTAAGATACCAATTGAAAACTAAATCAATTGAAACAAAGTTGAATCTCAAGCTTATCATCATAAACAAGATTTGTGCTTAAAGATATAGGGATATAGAAAGCACAAATAAAACATATATATGTAGGAAAATTAGATACCAATGGAATTGATATTCTTTGAAATGTAAGCATACATATACGAAAATATATGAGTATACAAGAAATGATAAGATTGATACCAATTGAAAGAATTCAATGATACCAATTGAAATAACAATAAGATCAAGTGTATATCTCATATTCCTACCACCCATTTCATGTTCAAGTTTACTATGATTTTCACTATAAAGCATACATGAGCATGATCTCCCATCCAACCACCCGTCGATGGTAGGGTTTTCAAAAATAGATTTGTAAATATAGTATGTTTGAAAACTACTACCAAAAGAAGAAGACCGTAGCTAGTTATATGAATCAACTAGTACGAAATCCTTCAAGCAATGGACAAATCCAAAAGATATTTCATGAAGCATGAAAAACACATGATCACTAAACACTCAAAAACCATATAGCACAATTTGTACTCATGAAAACTAAGTCATGAGAAAACATTAAATAAGGTGAGTGTACAAGTGTTGTGAGAAACATATCATCATGAAAATGGACAATCAAGCTCAATATTAAAACATGAAATTCATGTGAAATCACCAATTGAAATCATCTTTAAAAACATGAAATTCATCCAAACGACCTAAACTTCAAGGCATATGTATGTCATGTACAAACTAAAGTATACATACATATCCTAAACACAATGAGTCCACAAAAGTTATGCATGAAGGCACGTGGCTCAAGGATGTATATGTATAAATGATAGTTTGACAAGATGGACATATACATGAAGATAAAACAAAATATGTAAAATGATGAATACAAGTCAAATGCAAGAATCATCAAAACTAGACTATACTAGTACATCAAGTGAATACAAATGAGCGTTCAAGCACAAACATATATAAAGGTTCATTTGTAGCTCACTAGTTGTATAAGTATAAATCCTAATCTTAATGAAAACTATCATTCAAGCAAGTAGTCAAAACATGAAGTATAAAACGGGTCAACAATCAACATGATCAAAAACATGAATTATTAAAACAAAAAGTCATGGTCAACCTTATGATTAGCATGACAAAGACATGTGCATTAGATCTATGATTAACATGATAGCTAAAACATAAAGAGAACACAAAATATGAGTCCATACAAACATGGGTGATCTCATAAGCTATACATGCATTGCAATGGTCTAATAAACATGGCAAATATCATACTAATCATGAAACAATAAAACATGAGTCATCAAAACATCATAAACATCCATATGATCATTATGTATGTGCATGTGCATTAGATCTAGGGCATATATGATAGTACTAAATAAGGTGAGAACACAAAGATAAGATCCATATAAAACATGGGTGTCTCAAGTAACTAAACATGTATAACACTAATCTAATCAACATGACATAATCATAACGAACAATAAAACTAGACATGCTATAAATTGATGAACATGAAAAGCATGCAAATAAAAATGGGAGTTAGAGAGTGATACCAAAACCGAAGAAGGTGCATCTCTAATTCTCCAAACCACGGTGGTCCTCCCACCAAATCCCCTTGAGAGTGAAGCATCCAATTGGTTCTCTTTTAAGCTTAGAACGCATCCACCTCAAGGTACCAATACTCTCACGTGATGCGAGAGCTCCCACCTACATCAAAAGTCAAAGAGGTGGTTTTTGGTACCCATTTTCTTTTGGGTCCATAGGGGTTAGTTTCTCTTCTAACCCAAACAAGATTAGTTGCTAAATTTTCATGATAAATACGATCATAACAAAATCTAGCAAGATGGCCTTTTCGGCCACAATGTGTACATGTGTACACATGAGCATACATGTCATGGTTGTGTCCGTGGAAAGCATGTGTATGCCGTGATGGGTGTACATGTAAGGATGGAACTTGTTTCTTGCGAACCAAGGTTTCCAAGCGTGTATGATTCAATGTACATTGGCTCAAAGTGGAGCCCAAACAATCAACACTCATCTTCAAAACATTTATATCATTATCAATAGTGGAAGATAAAGTGGAGCATGCAATAGGTGTGCTAGAACAAGAAGCTACACTAGCATGACACACATGAGAATCAATATCAATTTTCAAAGATTCATTTTTCTTTAAAACCAAATCCAATTCTTTTGTAATAGAATCAATTTTATTTTTCAAAACAAGATTATCTTTAAAAGTAAAATCCAATTTTGAAGATAAAATCTCATTGTGCTTCACAACATCATCACAATCATTTTTGCTTTTTAAAATATCAATCTCATTAAGGGCAAGGTCTAGTTTAGATCTTAGTGAGTCACATTCACTAGTAATCTCTTCCTTCTCTTGCAAAACCAATTCAAAATTAGAACACAAATCCTTTAATTCATTTTTCAAAACAAGGTTGTTTTCTTTCAAAAGATTGTGTTTTTCCATAAAATTTTCAAGCTTTTGAGCAAGTTCCAAATTCAATGTTTGAACTTCAAAACAACCATGGCAATAGGAACTAGAGCTATCATCTAATTGAGTGTCTGATTGTACCACAAGGGAGTTATTCCCTTGGACCATGAAGCAATGCTCTTCGGACTTTTCTCTTTTGGATCTCCTCATCTTGTTGATAATCCTTGGAAGCTCGGGAGATGTCAATAAGCTCCAAACTGCAAAAGCCGAATCATAATCGCCCTGACGGCCTCGTAGAGTCCCAGCCTCTCCAGATCCTCTTCGAAATGGGCAAGGACATACAAAGTCAAGTCCCTCCACCATGTCTTGGGGGGATGAATCCACCCAGGGGTCCTGAAATCAGTGGCCAGATAATTACCATGAGCCTTAAAGAATTGATTTCCAAAGGTCTGAGCCACCGCGGGATTTTCTCCCACTGGGATGTCCGGAAGTACGTTCCCAGGGTGGAGACCCAATATGCAGTTAGGAGTACCCGCCCTTGTATAACCGGGGGACGGAGCTATCAACTTCCCCACGTGAACGGAATCGGTGGTCCGCGTCACTTGCCACTGCATCTTTCGAGCCCTCGTCACACATTGGAAGAAGGACAAGGGAAAGTGGCGCTTGCTAGATGGGAGATAATACTTTTCGCCATCTAGTTTGAAAATTCACTGCCTCTCTCTGGCTTGCAGCTGGTAATCATTATCTGGCGCTGCATCTCCAAACATGAAGCCGGGCTTCCGATAGAATTTTCGGTCAGTCTTGAAGAGGAGTAGTAGTTAAGATGCTCCTCATGGTGTGCTGATCCCCGGCATGAATAAATGCATCCCGACTGGGAGCGCTCCGCTCACTGAATAGAGAAGCCTGCCCTTGGAACTGCAGGCTAACATTATCGTCCAACCCTCTGGCCGTTCCAAAAAGACTGTTCAGAGGACCGGGAGTATAGTGCATTGCAGAGACAAGACGAAACTAAATTAGTTCAGTTGGCGAGAGAAAGCCAAATCTAGAAAAATTTTAAGGCATAGCTTCGCCCCCCCAAGCGAGACAAGCCTAGCTTTAGCTCGCCCCGAAGCTCAACTTCGCAGCTGCAGCTTAACTCCACCCTCCACATGAAGGTAGGATGCAGAAAAATATCTAAGTATTAACCTCGCTCTGGAAGCTTGACCTCGGACAACAGAACGCGACAAAGCCCCAGGGGCTAACTTCGTCAGAAAGGTACTGTTGTCTAACAATTATTTTAAGGGCAATAAGGTCCTTTTCAGCTGCGCTCTAAGGGTTAGCTTCGCATCCTATCATTCGACAGGATGTGAACCGCCTAAAGGTTAGCTTTGCATAGAAGCTTGGAGAAGAAACCCTTCGGTTCCTAGATTCCCAATCGAGAAATCAAGGGAAATTAAGGGACTTGAACTCCCTGAGATCACTGGATCACAATGAATCGTTCTAGATTCATCATGGAATAGCCAAGGATTGTTTTTTTTAAAGAGATGAAAATCTCTAAATAAAGAGGGAAAGATCCCTACCCCTGATAGGTCGTTCGATGACTGGAGGAGGAGAAGGTCCCTCCGTCGTAGAGTTTGCTACTTCTTTTCCTGCTCGTCTTTTGGGAGCCATCGGAGAACTGAAGAAGTTCTTGAATTTCCAAACGAAGAAGAAAGAAGAAGAAGAGATTTCGAGTTCTCTGAAAATTCAAAGAGAAGTGGTTCTTTCTCTTTTAGCCTAATCGGGCTTTTATAGGCTGATGATTGCCTAAATTTTGCCTCTTCAAGAGGAGCGCAGGCGGTCGTTTCAAATTAATTTGAAACGTCGCCTAAAGCGCCTTCTCGAGAAGTGTGACTTCAGTCCCGCAAAGGGTTAACTCCGCCATGAGTTCAACATTGACTTCGCGCGACGCTTGAGTAACTTCGCTGAGAAACGTGCCTTAGCTCTGCTAAAAGCACATCTCTAACTTCGCCGAAATTTCGTGCTAGCTTTGCCAGAAACTTGTTCTTAACTTAGTCGGGCGTCTGTCCCCAGCTTCGCTAGAAATTTAGCCCTACTGAGAGCTTCTATTTCCTCCGACTTACCTAAAGCTAGTCCACTCCTGGTATTCTCGGATCAAAAAGGAGGGAAACGATCCAGATAAACAGAAAATAAACATTTTTATTAATTCAAAATGGAAGATACATTGACACTACATCAAGGTGGTCTTTCGTACAACCGAATCATTGCTCTAAAGGCATACAAGTTGTCCTATCTACTTCCAAGGTGATAAGCCAAACCACTAGACACGAAAGGCCTTCCTCCTGCACAAGGCCGTAATCCTTCGCATAATGGTAGATTTTGCCATCAAGATGCTGGATTTTCTTTGATGAAAATTGGCAAAGGAAGTTGGATCTTCTTTGATTAAAATTGGCAAAGAAATGGTTGTCACCAGAAAGCTGGATCTTCCTTAAATTGGCAAAGAAAGGATCCGAGACCTTACAGGTGATGTCCGCCTTCCCGAAATTGATCATCTCGGATAAGCGACTACCAGCCCCTTCTCGAAGTGGATCATCTCGGATAAGCAACTGACAACCTCTTCTTGGAACACGCATCAGCTGCTCCAGTATGTTCCTCCTATTTAAGATCAAAGTTTCAACTGGAAGATCAAGAGGCAAGTTTCTGGTCTCTTTCATCAAGACAAAAGACTGGCAGGCACAGTTCACTACAATGCAAACTGAAAACAGGTTAGCAGTAAATCAAAGAGAAAGCTGCAAAGGTGAAATGCTAAGGCAAATTCTTTGGGCGAAGCAATTCATATCCGATCCAGTGGTGTTTCAGTTAAGCAGAGGATAGCCTCGTTTGCACAGTGATGATGGTGAAATCACCTAGAGGGGGGGGTGAATAGGTGATGGCTATAAGATTATGGCACAAATGCGAAATTTAAAATTTAACACACAAATAGCACAAATATAGACTTGCAATAAATAGAACAATAAAGGTGCAAGAATTAAAAGGAGTAGAGTTGAGAGAAAATTCGAGCAAACGCAAACGCAAGGATGTGTTTCTGAGGTTCGAGCCACGCTCTACGTCCCCGCCTTCACACTTGAAGGATTTGCACTACTATCGTTGATCCCACCGGATCGCCAATACAAGGACACACTTGTCCCTACACTTGTGATGCCGCAACACCACCCGAAGCTCACTAGCTCCCTTGAGGCTGATGCCTCTACAACTTCACTCAATAAGAAAGGTGATCACACTTGATCAAAATAGCTCACTTGCACAATCCTAGAACTAATGATATAGATGTAGAGCTTGGGATTGTGGTGTGCAAAAACTAGAGAGAAGGTAGAGGAATAGGCTACAAGTTGGGTGTTGGGAATTTAGGCTATGAAAAATCTTTTGTAAAAGAAAGGCTTTGAAATTCTTTGTAAAGCTCTTGTGAAATCTTTTTGGAATTCTTTTGCAAATTGTTGTCATATCAATATGAGGTGACCCTCTATTTATAGGGGTCAAAAACAGCCTCACAAAATCGTTGGTATCAAATCCCAAAAGAGAATCAGCCAGAAAAAAATAGCTGTTGGAACTGTCAGAAAATCTGACAGTAGTCGGTCGACCGGGTCGGTCGACCGCCAACGGTCAAAATGTGACCGTTGGGGCTCTGCGGTCGACCGGGTCGGTCGACCGAAAAAACCTGTGAACACAAATGTGCCTCGGTCGACCGGACCGGTCGACTGATATAAACATGCACAGTTTGTGCACATCGGTCGACCGGGTCGGTCGATCGGTTATTGTAAGTTCTGAAATATCAGAACTTCCAGAACCAGAATTTGGGTTTTGGGTTTTTGGTCTTGGGTTAAATTTTTGGAACTTGTAAAAACATAGAGTATGAGCATATGTCATACTTCTATCATGTTAAAATAGTTTGATAAAAATCCTTTTGATAAAAACTTGTTTTTCCATAAAAATGTTTTTCCAAAACTATTGTCTTTCTAAAAAGCTTATTTCCAAACATGTTCACTTTAAATCTAAGTTAGAAATGGAAATTGAAAATCTTTTTGAAGCCATGAACCTAACTAAAAGGTGTGTGTGTGTGATAATCCCATAGCTCTACTTCTAATATCTAGCTTTGACAAAATATCTAAAATAAAAATAAAAATACAAATCTTGTTTTCTTCATAGTCTATACTAGTTCTTTTTCTTCGTAGTCTTGACTCGTTCTTTTCTTCAATATCTTATTCCCGAAGCTTCCTATTGTGCTTTAGCTTGGGAATGCAAATCCTGGGCGAACTCCAAACGTGTGAGTCTTTAAGTGGAGTCGTCAAAACTTGTTCTTGAACCTGAAATCCTTTTAAACAAAAATATTAAATACATAACTAAATATGTTTTGTTATCATCAAAATAACTGGGATAATGGCCTTTGGGCCAACAATCTCCCCCTTTTTGATGATGGCAAAACATATGTAGTTATCACAAAATATTTTGGGTAGAGACTTCAAATGAAGCTCCCCCTCAACACATGCATATATAGGAAAACTTATGTAAATGATAAACACCATATTTCCATGCCAACAAATGATACCAAATACTCATGTCATAGAATAGATGAAAGAAATGAGTTCCTACATGACATAGATAAGAGATACACAAAAAATAAAAGATACGCATAAAGTAAATAACCATGTCCATGTCCACAACACATACTAAAAATACATGTCCAAAACAAAAGATGTCCAATAAAATATTATGTCTAGTACAAAACAAAAAAAAAAAAAAAAAAATCTCTCCCCCTAAATAACTCTCCCCCTTTGACATCATCAAACAAGGGGAGGTCACTCAGCAACATCACCAGCATCTCCAGCACCGTCAGCATCCTCATCATCGTCGTCCTCCTCGTCGTCGGCATGCTCAGATGAGCTCTGTGCAGCAGAGCCCTCAGCCATCTTCTTGTCACCACCATCGTCTTCCCCTGAGGAAGAAGCAACCTCCTCTGGATCAATGCCATCTACTCTGGTCCGCGGTGGTGGAACAGAAGAACGAGCTCTGGGAGGGAATGGAGGACCGGTGGATGGGAGTCGACAAGCAGTCGGAGTACGGTCAGGAACGAGCATGTCAAATTTTGTGAAAAGAGCCTGAAACTGAACGTCCACGAATCTCATGGAGTCAGCAAAATAGGACATGTCGTTTCGGATCTCCGCCCGAAAAGCAGCATCCTGAATGGAACGAGCATCCATCTCCGCACGAAGGCCTGCGTCGCGCTGCTCGACCCAGGCCTGGTGTGCCTCGATCTGAGAGCGGACCTCCGAAGAGATAAGAGCCTGAAACTCAGGCGGAAACACAGGGGCTGTAGAAGACGAAGATCCTGGTGCAGAAGATGAGCCAGGACCAGCAGGAGGAATAGGTGGTTGCACAGGAGCGTGTCTACGCAGCTGGGCTTCCATCATCTTCAGGACAACTCCGTTGATGTTGGTCAAGGGATTAGAGGGACTTTCAGCAGATAGATCAAAATCAAGAGCCCTAAGAAGATGGGTAATTAGCATGCCGTAGGGCAAGCTCCTACCCGCAGTACGAATCTAATCTGAAGCCATGTGAGAAACTATGACTCGAGGAAAGTTTACCTTAATGCCTCGAAGAAGGCAATAGATAATCAATGGTACGGAACCTCTAGCGTGGCTATACTCACCATGTTTGGGGACAATGTTGAAGAAAATAATTTTGGCCAGGACTTGGGATTGGAGAGTGTACCTACTCACAACCTCATTTCTAACCAAGCCGGGGTTGTCATCCCCGTGGATTAGAGTGGATGCGGTGAGCGAAGACTCACCCTCCGGAAATTCAAAATCATGCAGGTCATGGGTATACACATCCGCTCCACCAGTGGAGAGATGCAGAATTCTAGCAAACCGACCGATAGAAAGGTCGATGTCCCTTCCTAAAACTCTAGAGGTGATACGATTACCATCAAATTCGAAATTTGCATAAAAATAAGGAACAAGAGATGTGTAAACTTGCTCTTTGATGGTCAAAAATTCAACTAGATTGTTTGTCTGCAGGATGTGAGGAATATTCAAATGTTCAAAATCTTGAATTACAACAAATCTCCCCGAGTTAATGTTCCTCATGGATAGATGGGAGTACCGATCAGCAGCAAGGTCATTTATGAAGGGGCGAATGGGTCTAGGAGCTTGAGAGGAAGGTTGAGCAACTGCCTTTCCCTTTTCAGTTCGGGTACGTTTAGGAGGCATGATGAAAAATGGAATTTTTAGGTATAAACAATGTTAGGGCACGATCTAGATAGCTAAGTAACCTAATATATTGACAATAGAAGGAAGATTACAAAGGTAGAAGTGAAGAACCACAAGAAAAATCAAATTTTTACCTTGAGGTGAAGAACTGAAACCCTAGACAGAAAAATCTGATTTTCTTCAAATCTGGCGGTTGGATTGACTTGAAACTGAAGATCTGGCACTAGAAGAAGAAATTGGAAGTGGGTTTTAAGTTAATTTGAGATCAGATGAAGGATTAGAGAGATAGAAATTTTTGAGGGAAAATGGGTCTCCGGTCGCGCTGAGAAAAGTGAGAGAGAGAGAGAAAAAGTCACATAAATACCAATTTTATGGCAGAAATCGACGATCGGTCGACCGGTCCGGTCGACCGAAACAACCCTAGAGCTCTGTAAATTTAGAGCGGTCGACCGGCACGGTCGACCGAATTATCCCGAGAGCTCTGCTGGTCTGCAGCGGTCGACCGGGACTATGGTCGGTCGACCGTTAACAGAAAAGAAATAAAAATTTTCTTCTCAGGTAGAGTCGGTCGACCGGGGCTTTAGAGGTCGGTCGACCGGCTTTGCCTGAAATCTGTTAACAGCATCTGGCCCAAAAAAATATTTTAAATAATTTTGTAATCAAAATAGGTATGACATATTAAACATATAGGAATACACCAACAGGTTTTAAATCTTCATTAAGTTATTATAACATCAAATTCATGCAAACCCTTTTTAATTTTATTTTCATATTTAAACAAAGATTTTAAAGATGTTGAAGCCGAATACCCAGTGACGGGTTCTGAACTTCATCCTCTTGATTCCTCTTGAATGAGTTGAGGTGCGCAATTGCCATCTTTAAGGTATTTGCTTAAATAGTAAATTTTACAAATGTTTATTTTTATTTATGAAAATAATGTGTATATGTATACAAGTATATAATCACAAATAATAAACTATACATGTGGACATACAATAAACAAGGCATGAAACAAAAGATATAGAAGTTAACACAAGGCACATATACAACATGATAGAAAAGTAGTTCTATACAAGCATATATCAATAGAGTACAAAAGCAAACTATCAATTCTATACATATGTATACATGACCAAAAAAAAATCAAAAACTTTTAAATGGAGATGTTACCAATTTAAGGGCAATCTCCAAAATAGGTGCCTCCACGATAGCGATGCAAACACGATATGATCTTTAAGCCTTGTTGCACCTACCATCCGGGCACCACCTCCTCCTAAGTCTTGGAGGGTGTAGATCCACCTATACCTGTATCATTTAAATTCGGTGGCTCTTTTGGTACCGAAATCTTAGTGGGTCTTTTGGGGTTAGATCCGGGGCGAACCCAAACAAATTTATTCTTAACATTATTTTTAGCATAACAAAACTTTTCTAAATGGCCTTTGCGGCCACAATGCGTGCAAATGTAAATTCTACCACTATTGTACATAAAAGCATGGTGATGTGTGTGTGCATGTTTATGTGAAGAGTGTTTATGATGAACATGTTTCCTTTGGGCTACTCCCTTAGGAAATTTAGATGCAAGCTTGTTAAAATCAAATGCACATTTCTTTAAAATGTTATCTAAAGAATCAACACGTTTTTGAATTTCAATAAAAACATTTTTATTACTAGAAATCATGGGGGTTTTTCCTTTATTAGCTACCTTATACTTGTCAAAATCACTTTTCAATTTTTCAAAAGAACTAGATAACTCATTTTTCTCTTTTAAACAAATTTCAAGTTTGTTCTTCAAAACATCATTTTCCTTTTTCAATTTCTTATTATGAGATTGTGAAATCTCATACCTATGTTGCAATTCTTCAAAAAATTTAGCAAGTTCATCCATTGTAAGATCATCATCATCAATAGAAGTTTCTAGACATACCTTAGATTAATCCTCACCTTGTGCCATAAAGCACATGTTGGCGGCGTCGTGCTCCTCCTCGGATTCTGACTCCGTATCATCCCATGTAGCGGCCAAAGCTTTCTTCTTCTTCCCATGCTTGGAGGTGGTTGCTTGGAGAGCGGGGCAATCGGCAATTAGGTGACCGATCTTCTTGCAATGAAAGCAAGGACCAGGTTCTTCTCTTTTCTTCTCGTGCCTTCCTTGAGGTTTCCCTCTTCGGAAGTTGCTTTGCCGTCCCTTCTTGTAGAACATCTTGCCCACCTTCCGGATGAGCATGGCGAAGTCCTCATCGCAATCCTCCGATGAGTCGTCCTCTTCGTGTATGGTAGGAGTGGCTTTGAAGGCAATGGTCTTCTTCTTGGGTGCCTCCCTTTCTTCTCGAACCTTCATCTCCATCTCATGTGTCTTGAGATTTCCGATGAAGCCGGAGAAGTCCATCTCCTCTTTGTCGTTGAGCTCCTTGAGTGTGGTCGCCTTGACTTCCCAAGCTTTGGGAAGAGCTCTAATCACTTTCCTTATCTTTTGATCATTATCAATCTTGTCGCCTAAGGAAGAAAGAGCATTAGTTATTTTTGTAAAACGGGTGAGCATATCATCAATGCTCTCATTTTCAAACATGTAAAAGTTCTCATATTGAGAACGTAGCAAGTCAACCTTAGCTCTTTTGACTTGTGACGTTCCCTCATGAGTCACAATGAGTATGTTCCAAACCTCAAATGCGGATTTGCAATTAATTATGCGTGCTAAATCATCCTCATTTAATGCTTGGGTCAATGCATACTGGGCTCTAGCATTAGCCTCATAATCCTTGGAAATATCCTCGGACCATGTGCTCTCATCGGTTGTAGGTTCAATAAAATCTTTAGTAATAGCCCTAGCTACCCTAACACCTAAGGATTTCAAAAATAAGTTCATCTTGACTTTCCAAATGGGAAAGTTCAAGCCATCAAATTTGGGTGGGGATTTAATGCTAGAAAAGTCCATGGATGCCATGAATGCACAAGCAAATATAAATGCAACAAAAATGTATATAGCCAAATATGGATCTCCCTAAGGTGGTTAGACCTAAGTTGTAGGGTTAGGCTCTGATACCAATTGAAATCACCTAGAGGGGGGGTGAATAGGTGATGGCTATAAGATTATGGCACAAATGCGGAATTTAAAATTTAACACACAAATAGCACAAATATAGACTTGCAATAAATAGAACAATAAAGGTGCAAGAATTAAAAGGAGTAGAGTTGAGAGAAAATTCGAGCAAACGCAAACGCAAGGATGTGTTTCCGAGGTTCGAGCCACGCTCTACGTCCCCGCCTTCACACTTGAAGGATTTGCACTACTATCGTTGATCCCACCGGATCGCCAATACAAGGACACACTTGTCCCTACACTTGTGATGCCGCAACACCACCCGAAGCTCACTAGCTCCCTTGAGGCTGATGCCTCTACAACTTCACTCAATAAGAAAGGTGATCACACTTGATCAAAATAGCTCACTTGCACAATCCTAGAACTAATGATATAGATGTAGAGCTTGGGATTGTGGTGTGCAAAAACTGTTGGCCCAAGAGGTTACACTCTCCAATTATTTTGTGTTTTGATGATGACAAACCAAATATGAGCTATTTGGTACTAACAAGTTTGTTAAGATAAGTTTCAGGTTTGTACCATGTTTAGAGACCATTCGCTTAGCTATTGCAAGAACTTCTAAGTTCCACAAAGCAAGGAAGGCAAATTGCACTTCAAGGAAGGATCATAGAAGAGAAGGCACTAGCAAGGCATTGGATGGCTCAAAGACTTGAAGACAGCTCAAGAAGTCTTCATGTAATTTGTTTTTCAGTTTATAGTTTGTTAAAAGAATAGTGGATAGGTTTGAAGCTCTCTCACACACGTTTTTGCGCACATGCTCATTCCAAAATAATTTCTTATAAATTATACAAAAATATTTTGCATACAAGATTTTGCCTACAGATATATATTTGTGTTTTATACTAATCCCTGTTCAAAAGTATTTTTGATAAAATCAAAATCCTCTTTTATTTCTTTTTAAATTTGGCTTTTTGTCCTGATCCGGTCGACCGGGTCGGTCGACCGAGCCTATGTCAGTCTGGTCCGGTCGACCGGACCAGTCGACCGAAGTCCTGGCAGATGCACGTATCCGTGTGCACGTCTGTCGGTCGACCGGGGCGGTCGACCGGACTATTTATTTTTGTCACAGTTTGTATCAGTCGACTGGGTCGGTCGACCGATAGCCTGTAACGGTCAAATTTTTATACTACCGGTCGACCGGCCCGATCGACCGATCCGACCGTTTGAACAGTAACGGGCAGATTTTTAAGGGCTGTTTATTTTTGTCTTTTGTGTTTAAAAATCCGTTTAAGGATACATTTTGATCTAATTACCTCCTAAACATCAGTAATTATGTTTTATCCCTAAACCCTAGCCCTCTCCTATAAATAGGGGTGTTTGGGGAGAGATTGGTTACAACAACAATCTTTGCAAAAATTCAAAAGTTTAAGGCTTTCAAAGTTCTTGGTTTTTGAGCTAAATTCTCTCAAATTTCTGAAGGGTTTTCAAAAGTTTTCTCTGATTTCAATTTCTTTTCCTTACACACAAAAGAGCTTCATTCCTACTCAATATTCTCTAAGGACCTTTGTAAGGGAAGAGATATTTGAAAGAGAGAGTTTGTGGTCTTTTGACTACCAAGGAAATTTCTTGTACTGAGATTGTGGAGTTGGGTACTCCATTGTAATTGAGATCTTTGTGATAGTGGAAGTAGCTAGAATCCTTCTGGGGAAGGCGGGGAGTAGAGCTGGGTGCTCGAACCTCGATAACATATCTTTGTGTTTGCGATTGGTTTACATTCTTGCAAATTCTTACTCTATATTGCTTGCTCTTATTATTTACTCATCATATTCATTGTCATACTTACTTGCTAGCATTCATCTTGTGATTGTTGTAGCTTTAAATTTTTTTATTTGCCCTTGATTAGCATAGTCACCTATTCACCCCCCCTCTAGGTGACTTTTCAATTGGTATCAGAGCATGGACTCTAGGTTTGGCTTAACATCCATAGAGAGATCCTTAAAATATTGCTAATCAACATTTCCATTCATACATTCATACACTAGTAAACATGGCCGACAACATTAAAACCCCACCTAAATTTGATGGACTCAACTTCCCTATTTGGAAGGTTAGGATGACTATCTTTTTGCAATCACTAGGTAGTTTAGTGGCTAAGTCTTTGACCAAACCCTATGTAGCACCCAATGAAGATGAGAGCACTTGGACCGACTTCAACTTTAGAGAATATGAGGCTAACTCAAAAGCCCAAAACTCCCTTTTAACCGCCTTGAATGAGGATGACCTTACACGGGTAATTCATTGCCAATCTGCCTATGAGATTTGGCAACACTTATTGGTCACACATGAAGGGACTTCACAAGTCAAGAGAGCTAAGATAGATCTCTTGAGGTCTCAATATGAATCATTCAAAATGCTTGATGAAGAATCCATTGATTGTATGATTACTCGTTTCACTAAAATTACAAATGGTCTTTCTTCATTAGGTGACGTCATCTCCAACGATCAAAAGGTGCGCAAAGTGATACGGGCTCTTCCACCATCTTGGGAGATCAAGGCCACCACCTTAAAGGAGTTGAACGACAAGGACGAGATGGACATCATTAGTCTCATTGGGAACCTAAAGACCCATGAGATGGAGAAGAAAGCAAGAGATGAGGCTACTACTTCAAAGAAGAAATCCATAGCCTTCAAGACTTCTTCCACCAATGATGACGATGAAGATGACGAAGAAGAAGATGAGGAGCTAACTCTACTTGTGCGGAATGTCAAGAGGTTGTACCGAAAGAACAAGTTCAACTTCCGGAGAAAATTCGAAGGCAAAGAGGAGCGGAAGATCATATGCTACAATTGCCGCAAACCCGGACATATCATGGCGGATTGTCCGGAGTTCAAGAAGAAAATGACTTCCTCCTTCAAGCCAAAGAAGCCGGAGGAAAAGAAAGCCTACAAAGCAACATGGGATTCGGAAAGCGAGTCCGAAGAGGAGGTGGATCAAGCTAATATGTGTTTCATGGCAAACACACCTAAGGTAACCCCTCAATCCCATGATGATGAAGATGATGAACTAAGTAAGGAAGTTCTAGTACATGCATTTGTAGAACTTTCTGAAACTTATGATAATAAGAAACTTGAATGCTTAAAATTGCAAAAAGAAGTTGCTTTTCTTAAAAATCAACTTGCCATTGTTTCTAAAGAAAAAGATGACATTTCTTCTAATTTCATTTCCATGCAAAAAAATTTTGTGCCTACAAGAGTGCTTGTAAGGCAAAATCTCCTATTATTGATGAAAAAGAAATCTCTTCTTTTAAATCCAAAATGAATGATTTTGAAAAAGTGTTAAATGATTGTGCTTTTAATACCAAGAAACTTGAGAACATGTTTTCTAAGAAGACCACTTCACATGCTAACACTTCACAACTAAGAATTCTCATACTCACAATGCCCATGCTCACAAATCACACACTCATTATGCATTTAGATATGGTAGAGTATATAGATGCACATATTGTGGTAAACATGGACATTTAGCTAAGTTTTGTTATGATAAATTGCATAGTTCAAATAATCTTGTTTGGGTTAATGGCTCTAACCCTCATGGACCCAAGAAAATGTGGGTACCAAAATCAAGTCCTAAAATGTTTGATGTAGGTACACACCAAGGCTCCAAGACGTAGGGAGCGGTGGTACCTTGATAGTGGTTGTTCAAGACACATGACATGGGACATCAACAACTTCACAACCCTATCAAGGTACATGGAAGGTGGCTCCGTCACCTTCGGGGATGATTCCAAAGGCACCATCATCGGTATCGGTAATATTCAAATTGGTTCATCTCCTATTATAGAGAATGTTGTTTTAGTAGATGGTTTAAAACATAATTTGCTTAGCATTAGCCAACTTTGTGATCGTGGACTTAAAGTTGTTTTTGATGATTCCTCATGCAAGATTTTTGATGTTAAATCCGATGTTTGTATTCTTACCGGTTTTCGTGATAATAATGTTTATATTATTGACATGCTTAATTTAGATTGTTCTACTAAATGCTTAAATGCTTTTGATGAAAATTCTTGGCTTTGGCATAGAAGATTAGGACATGCATCTTTTGACCATATCTCTAGGATTAATTCAAAGGAATTGGTGAAGGGTATACCTTGCTTGGATTTTAAGAAAGACCGCATTTGTAGTGCGTGCCAACTTGGGAAACAAACCAAGTCTTCCTTTAAACCAATCAAGGATATCATGTCAACTAGGCCTTTAGAATTAATTCATATGGATCTTTTTGGACCAACTAAAACTAAAAGTTTAAATGGAAGTAGATTTGCATTTGTTTTGGTTGTTGATTTCTCCCGTTTTACTTGGGTTTTCTTTTTGCAAAATAAAGATCAAACTTTTTCTCATTTTAAGATTTTTCGAAAAGAGTTGAAAAAGAAAAGGGTTTTCCGATTTTGAGAATAAGAAGTGATAGAGGTGGTGAGTTTATTAACCAACTCTTCATGACTTATTGTGATGAAAAGGGAATTAAGCATGAAACGTCTTGTCCTAGAACTCCACAACAAAATGGAGTTGTAGAAAGGAAAAATAGAACACTTCAAGAGATGGCTAGGACAATGATAAGTGAATATGACCTCCCTCAATATTTATGGGCCGAGGCCGTAAACACCGCATGCTATATATCGAATCGTATTTATTTGTGCAAAAATTCTTCAAAAACATCATTTGAAATGTATCATTATAGAAAACCAAATGTTGCATATTTTAAAGTTTTTGGATGCAAGTGTTTTGTTTTAAATACTAAGGATAATTTGGGTAAATTTGATGCTAAGGCTTATGAGGCTATCTTTGTTGGATATTCCTCTACTAGCAAATCATATAGAGTTTTCAATAGATCTACACTAACCATTGAAGAATCCATGCATGTTAAATTTGAAGAATCTAATGTGGTTGTTGAGAATGTTGTAGAGATTGAACCACTAGGTGAAGACATGGAGAGACTATCCTTGAAGGACTCACCCACTCAAGAAGAAAAGCTAGATCCTATTGGTGAAGTTCAAGAGGATAAGGAGGAAAGCACTCAACCGCTTCCTAAAGCTTGGAGATACGCTACAAATCATCCTAAGGAGCTCATCTTGGGTGATGCATCTAAAGGAGTCACAACGCGCTCCAAACTCCATGACATATGTGGTAACTTTGCTTTTATTTCTCATTTTGAACCCAAAGGCATTCTCGAAGCCGAGACGGACCCATATTGGTTGCTTGCCATGCAAGAGGAACTCAATCAATTTGAGCGCAACCAAGTTTGGCACCTTGTTCCTAAGCCCCACGATAGACCAATAATTGGTACTAAGTGGATCTTTAGAAACAAGATGGATGAGTCCGGAAATGTCATTAGGAATAAAGCTAGGTTAGTGGCCCAAGGTTACACTCAAGTTGAGGGAATTGACTTTGAGGAGACCTTTGCACCCGTAGCACGGCTTGAAGCCATACGGATGACACTAGCTTTTGCATGTTTTAAAAATTTTAAACTTTTTCAAATGGATGTGAAAAGTGCATTTTTGAATGGTTTTATTAATGAAGAAGTTTATGTTGCTCAACCTCCCGGTTTTGTTGATCATGTTCATCCCGATTTTGTTTTTAAACTTGATAAAGCTTTGTATGGATTGAAACAAGCTCCAAGAGCTTGGTATGAAAGGCTTTCTAGTTTTCTCATTTCCAATGATTTTATTAAAGGCAAAGTAGACACAACTCTTTTTACTAAGCATGTTGATAATGATATTTTAATTGTGCAAATTTATGTTGATGATATAATTTTTGGATCTACTAATGAGCTTTTGTGCAAGGATTTTGAGAAGGTAATGCAACTAGAATTTGAAATGTCTTCCATGGGTGAGCTCAATTTCTTCCTTGGACTCCAAATCAAGCAATTGCAAGACGGAACCTTCATTAACCAAGCCAAATATGCAAAGGAGCTAGTAAAGAAGTTTGGGCTTGAAGGATCAAAGGCTTGCAACACTCCAATGGCAACTACAACTAAGCTTGATAAGGACGAACAAGGTAAAAATGTTGATATTAAATTATATAGAAGCATGATAGGAAGTCTTTTATATTTGACGGCAAGTAGGCCGGATATCATGTTTAGTGTATGTCTTTGTGCTAGATTTCAATCGTGTCCTAAAGAGTCTCATCTTATTGCGGTAAAACGCATTATTCGTTATATTAAGGGCACAATTGGAATGGGTCTTTGGTATCCAAAAACTATAGATTTTTCAATGACTAGTTATTCGGATGCCGATTATGCGGGTTGTAGAGTAGATAGAAAGAGTACTAGTGGGACATGTCAATTTCTTGGTAATTGTCTTGTTTCATGGTCCTCTAGGAAGCAAAATTCCGTAGCTCTCTCAACCGCCGAGGTGGAGTATGTTGCCGCGGGGGCTTGTTGTGCACAAGTTCTTTGGATGAAACATACTCTCCTTGATTTTGATTTGCACTTTGATCATATAAAAATATTTTGTGATAATACTAGTACTATTCACATGACCAAAAATGCAAATCAACATAGTAAGACCAAGCACATTGAGATTAGATATTACTTTCTTAGAGATCATTTTGAGAAAGGTGATATAGATATTGATTATGTTTCCACGGATTTACAACTAGCCGATATTTTCACTAAACCTCTTGATTTTGCTAGATTTTCGTTTATTTGTGAAGAACTTAATGTTTGTATTATTGAATAAACATGTTTTTCATAACCCTTTTTGATGTATGACAAAAAGGGGGAGAATAAGTTTACATGGACAAAAATAAGTTCATTTGGTCTTGGTTCCATATGAATTTATATGTTTTGTTGTTTTGTTTTTATGAGTTTTTGTGTTTTAAATAAATTCTTGTGTTTTAGTTATTTTTGGTATTTTCGGTATCAAGAGAAATTTTTGTTTTAATTGGTTTCAATAATTGGTGCATCATTTCAATTATTGGCATCTAGAAGCATACTCTTGTGTTTTAAGTATAGCATAATTTGAGGGGGAGTTTTCTCCTACCCTATATTTTTTGTTAATAGCCTATTTGTTTTGTCATCATCAAAAAGGGGGAGATTGTTGGCCCAAGAGGTTACACTCTCCAATTATTTTGTGTTTTGATGATGACAAACCAAATATGAGCTATTTGGTACTAACAAGTTTGTTAAGATAAGTTTCAGGTTTGTACCATGTTTAGAGACCATTCGCTTAGCTATTGCAAGAACTTCTAAGTTCCACAAAGCAAGGAAGGCAAATTGCACTTCAAGGAAGGATCATAGAAGAGAAGGCACTAGCAAGGCATTGGATGGCTCAAAGACTTGAAGACAGCTCAAGAAGTCTTCATGTAATTTGTTTTTCAGTTTATAGTTTGTTAAAAGAATAGTGGATAGGTTTGAAGCTCTCTCACACACGTTTTTGCTCACATGCTCATTCCAAAATAATTTCTTATAAATTATACAAAAATATTTTGCATACAAGATTTTGCCTACAGATATATATTTGTGTTTTATACTAATCCCTGTTCAAAAGTATTTTTGATAAAATCAAAATCCTCTTTTATTTCTTTTTAAATTTGGCTTTTTGTCCTGATCCGGTCGACCGGGTCGGTCGACCGAGCCTATGTCAGTCTGGTCCGGTCGACCGGACCAGTCGACCGAAGTCCTGGCAGATGCACGTATCCGTGTGCACGTCTGTCGGTCGATCGGGGCGGTCGACCGGACTATTTATTTTTGTCACAGTTTGTATCAGTCGACTGGGTCGGTCGACCGATAGCCTGTAACGGTCAAATTTTTATACTACCGGTCGACCGGCCCGGTCGACCGATCCGACCGTTTGAACAGTAACGGGCAGATTTTTAAGGGCTGTTTATTTTTGTCTTTTGTGTTTAAAAATCCGTTTAAGGATACATTTTGATCTAATTACCTCCTAAACATCAGTAATTATGTTTTATCCCTAAACCCTAGCCCTCTCCTATAAATAGGGGTGTTTGGGGAGAGATTGGTTACAACAACAATCTTTGCAAAAATTCAAAAGTTTAAGGCTTTCAAAGTTCTTGGTTTTTGAGCTAAATTCTCTCAAATTTCTGAAGGGTTTTCAAAAGTTTTCTCTGATTTCAATTTCTTTTCCTTACACACAAAAGAGCTTCATTCCTACTCAATATTCTCTAAGGACCTTTGTAAGGGAAGAGATATTTGAAAGAGAGAGTTTGTGGTCTTTTGACTACCAAGGAAATTTCTTGTACTGAGATTGTGGAGTTGGGTACTCCATTGTAATTGAGATCTTTGTGATAGTGGAAGTAGCTAGAATCCTTCTGGGGAAGGCGGGGAGTAGAGCTGGGTGCTCGAACCTCGATAACATATCTTTGTGTTTGCGATTGGTTTACATTCTTGCAAATTCTTACTCTATATTGCTTGCTCTTATTATTTACTCATCATATTCATTGTCATACTTACTTGCTAGCATTCATCTTGTGATTGTTGTAGCTTTAAATTTTTTTATTTGCCCTTGATTAGCATAGTCACCTATTCACCCCCCCTCTAGGTGACTTTTCAAAAACTAGAGAGAAGGTAGAGGAATAGGCTACAAGTTGGGTGTTGGGAATTTAGGCTTTGAAAAATCTTTTGTAAAAGAAAGGCTTTGAAATTCTTTGTAAAGCTCTTGTGAAATCTTTTTGGAATTCTTTTGCAAATTGTTGTCATATCAATATGAGGTGACCCTCTATTTATAGGGGTCAAAAACAGCCTCACAAAATCGTTGGTATCAAATCCCAAAAGAGAATCAGCCAGAAAAAAATAGCTGTTGGAACTGTCAGAAAATCTGACAGTAGTCGGTCGACCGGGTCGGTCGACCGCCAACGGTCAAAAATGTGACCGTTGGGGCTCTGCGGTCGACCGGGTCGGTCGACCGAAAAAACCTGTGAACACAAATGTGCCTCGGTCGACCGGACCGGTCGACTGATATAAACATGCACAGTTTGTGCACATCGGTCGACCGGGTCGGTCGACCGGTTACTGTAAGTTCTGAAATATCAGAACTTCCAGAACCAGAATTTGGGTTTTGGGTTTTTGGTCTTGGGTTAAATTTTTGGAACTTGTAAAAACATAGAGTATGAGCATATGTCATACTTCTATCATGTTAAAATAGTTTGATAAAAATCCTTTTGATAAAAACTTGTTTTTCCATAAAAATGTTTTTCCAAAACTATTGTCTTTCTAAAAAGCTTATTTCCAAACATGTTCACTTTAAATCTAAGTTAGAAATGGAAATTGAAAATCTTTTTGAAGCCATGAACCTAACTAAAAGGTTTGTGTGTGTGATAATCCCATAGCTCTACTTCTAATATCTAGCTTTGACAAAATATCTAAAATAAAAATAAAAATACAAATCTTGTTTTCTTCATAGTCTATACTAGTTCTTTTTCTTCGTAGTCTTGACTCGTTATTTTCTTCAATATCTTATTCCCGAAGCTTCCTATTGTGCTTTAGCTTGGGAATGCAAATCCTGGGCGAACTCCAAACGTGTGAGTCTTTAAGTGGAGTCGTCAAAACTTGTTCTTGAACCTGAAATCCTTTTAAACAAAAATATTAAATACGTAACTAAATATGTTTTGTTATCATCAAAATAACTGGGATAATGGCCTTTGGGCCAACAGATGGACTAACTCAGCATAAGCCAAGTTTTAGCTCCGCCTAAGGCAGTTAGGCTGAAGAAGCCTCAAAAAGGACCAAGTCCTTGCCCCGCCTATATGGCTAAGCCAGACTGGTCCAGAGGCACACAGTCTTAGCCCCACCTATATGGCAAGACTGGCTCAACCTCGAAGAGACTAAGTCCCAATTCTTGCTTATGTGACAGATTTAACAGATAGATTCAATAGATCAAGACAGGAACTCTGCATGAAAAACTCTTTTCCTGATCAAGCGAAAACAATAGCTTCACCGAGAAGCTGGAAAATAGGGTCGAAACCCTTTTCTGAAAGTCAGCCAAATGCAAAAATCCGGAAAAGCTAAGGGAGATGAACCCCCTGAAAGTAATCGGATGACCGAGACTTATCAGCTCTTAACCGGATCGTGACCACAGTGGGCGCCCCCAATATTTCAGAGATCTGAGTCTCCTTTCCTGGGCAATGAGGGGATGTCATGGACACACTTTTCAGAAAGAGAAAAGTTTGTTTCTCTGAAAAGAACATCAAGTGTTCTATTTATAGGCCTCATGGCCTGACCACGGCGCTGCCACTTCAAGCCTAGAAGCGCGGGCGAAGTTAAAGTATTTAAATGCTTAGCCTCGAGGAAAGGAACAATCTTCCTCATAAAAGCAAGAGAGTTTATTCTAAACTCGAAAAAGAGAGCAATCCCTCTCGTAACTGGCCGAAAAGCAGTTAGCCTTGGGAAAGGAATGTCGTTCCAAACACCGAGTTAACGCGAAGCTATCCAGACGCAAAGCTACCCAGAATCGCGAATCTACGCAATTCCTTGGCGAAACTTATTCCAATCTGGAAGCAGGATTGAAAGCAGAGCTGAACTCAACCATTAGGGCGACGTTCGCATTTCGCATATCATCAATCAAAGCGGTTCAAAGTATTTCGAAGTCTGAACCACTCTATTGCAGACTCACGAAAACTTTGAAGGGGGTCTTGTTGACACTCTAAAAAAGACAAGATTCTTTACTGGCCTGAACAATGTCTAACTTATTGACATCTACAAAAAAAAAACAAGCGGCAGACAAGCTGACGACAAGTTCTTTACCCATCTCGAAGGGACGTATCAAACAACTTGGACTCTACTGATCTAGTAAAGCAGACAGTAAGCCAAGAAAAGCTCGTGAGAAGACCCAGACAGGTTCAGAGATACTAAGTTAGCTCAACACTTAGTCTCGCACGAGCCCACGAGATAAGTCTCCCATAAGAAACCAAAGTTGCTTAGCATCGCAGGACGCTCCTTCACAGCCTTGCTGCGAGCTAACTTACAACTTCGCACAGAAATTCTCAGTTAACTCCGCAGAAAGTTAGCTCCGCTCGAAGCCCCAGGCAGCTGCATAAAAGGGTAATTGGTAGCTTCGCCGCAAAGTTATCTAACTCCACTGAAGAGCTTTCTTTTAACTTCGCCAGATGCTTCTCTCAGCTCCGCCATGGGCTCACGCAACGACTCCGCTACGGGTCTTTTATGGTCACCTTTGACCAATCAAATCTCTAGATAAGATCAAATCTGATTGAGATCAAATCTAATTAAGATCAAATCTGGCAGTTGCTTGCCATGATCTTTTGACTCTCCCAATCAAGTGAGAAGATCAGAAGAAATCTTTTAGTTATTTGGAAAGAATCAAGAGCGCATCCTTCATTTAGCAAAGCGGATCAAGAGGCCAGCACTACTTGCTATTTTTAGCTTCGCAAAAGCTGTCTCTAGCCTCGCGGCGAGGCACTTTCTGGATGTAAAACATATTGACTCAATCTGTTTTCAGATTTTCAGGGCTATTATACCCCTACTCCTCCTTATAAATAGCCTACCAAGGGCAAGAGGAAGAGAGGCGGAGGCTGAAAAAGAGGAGGAGAGGACTAAAGACAAAGATCTACTCTCTTGCTTCTAAGAATTCATAGAATCCTTCTCTAATCCTATAAGGATAAATTCAGGGTGCTAATACCCTAAGATCTTCCTCCCTCTCAAGGAATTTTCAGAATCAGGCGAGAAGGAATTCCCAAGCGGAGGTAGCTCGAGAAGTAACAAGAGGGTTCTACCGACCTTCTGTTCTCCGATTCCCCGAGTCAGCGAGAAGGGAATCCCATCAGGCAGCAGTCCAAATTGTCTGATCGATCGCATCGTCAAAGGGATAAAGCGATTACGCGCTGATCAGATTCCTACCGGCACACTTCCCCAGAAATCTCAGAGGAGATCTACCTGTAATCTTCTTTTTTTTTAAGAATTACTTGTAATTTCGCTCCTCGACCCTTTTTTTGTAAGTTTTTCCCTTTTGCAAAATCAATGGAAAACAAGATGGCGACTCCGCTGGGGAGTGCATTCTCCAAAAAACTTCCCCAGAAATCTCAGAGGAGATCTACCTGTAATCTTCTTTTTTTTTTAAAGAATTACTTGTAATTTCGCTCCTCGATCCTTTTTTTGTAAGTTTCCCCTTTTGCAAAATCAATGGAAAACAGTACTCAAAGAGGACTCTAGCTCATTGGATCAAGCTTTGGACCAAGTCAAGATGAAGAAGAAGATTTTCAAGAGAAGATTTTCAAGACTTGAGTCTAGTGTTTGTAAGTTTAAGATTTTATTTTTAGGATAAAATGTAAAGGATTTATTAGTTGTGAATTGCTCAAGCTCATACATACACATACAAATTTTATATATCGTTTTCAAGAGAAATAATTTTAGTTTCGGTTTTGGTTTTAAGCTTCAAAGAATACATCTTTATATTTCATGAATTGATTTCATCAAAACGGGTTTACATGGTTTATATGTGTGTTGGACATCATTCATATATATATTGATGGTTCAAATGTTTAGAAAAACTTATTTTGATGTTTCTATCTCATAGTTTTAAGTTTTGTTAAAGTCAAACTTATTTTGAACTTATTGTCAAAAATAAGTATATTTCATCTATTATGTGTATTGGATCATATCCATACGCACTATGCTTCAAAAGTGTTTAAATATTTTATTTTTGTATTTGTACAAGTTTTGGAAAAATCATTTTTCATTTAAAGGTTTTTTTTTTGAAAAATACGGTATTCGGTTTAAGCCTAAATTTTTCTATATCTAAAACAAAATTCAATGTGTTTGTAATATGTCTTAATTTTTAATCACACAAATTTGTACTTCAAAGTCTTTCAATGAACTTATTTTTATGGATTTTATAGGATTTAAATAAATTTTTTAAGGTTTTACAAGTTAAGTTTTCAATTCTTAAAATCCTGCATTTGGCCTGCTGGCGGTCGACCGAACCAAGGCTCGGTAGATCGAGCGATCGACTGATGTGCACAAAACGTGCACTAGCCCTTGGCTATAGGGCCTGTCGACCATGCGGTGACCGATCCAGAGAGGCTGCTCTCTAGATCTGGCCCTGGCTGATCGAGCGATCGACCGACCAAAGAGCACTGCTCTCTAGTTTTGGCCACGGTCGACCGGGTGGTCGACCGACAACCCCAACGGTCTAAAATATGATCGTTAGCTAGTCGACCGACAGTTGACCGACAGGTCATCTGGCCTGGGTATTAGCCCCAACAACTAGTTTTTATAACTCTATAAAAGGGGGCTGTTTTGGACAGTTTTTGACAAGATTTTAAGAGGATTTTAGAGCCAATTTTTCTCTCCTTTCTCAGAAGTTTTCCAGTAAGTTTAAGAGCTTACGAAATAAATTATCCTGCAAAATTAGTAAACGTATTTTTCTTTGACAGAGTTCTGCTCATAAAGGATATCGGTGTAATGACCCCATTACCAAATGTCTTTGAATTGCCCAATATGTTTCATTTTTGTAAAAGTTTTTTACAATCATTCTTTTTCCAAGAAGGATCTGTCATTTCTCAACACCAGCACATCCACGGAGTCTTCCACTTAACCTGTTCCTATATACACACCTTCTCCACTCACTTATACACTGTTTGTCTCACCAATTTCTCAACTCGTTGAGTCTTTTTCTTATTTATAAATGATATTACTACTGATACGCTGCTTATGCCTGCTCTAACTTTACTGAGTCATCAGCCTCTTCCTCGTAGAAATCCTCCACGCAATTGTCACCTTCCTGCTTGATATTGCACTTTTGTTGCCACATATTCTCCTCAGTTTTCAACATTTGCCTTTGCTATTAACTCTCTATAGGAACCTAAGTCATATTCTTGGTTGTCAAATCGCCAGAATGGTAACATGCAATGAATGAGGAACTAGCAGCATTCCAACGCACCATACTTGAGATCTTGTTCCCATACCACCTGGTGCTAATTCAATAAGCTACAGATAGATATATAAAATCAAGACCAAATCTGATGGTTCTGTTGATTGGTACAAGGCTCGTCTCGTTTCTAGGGGACTCATACAGGAGTATAGTATTGCTTATGAGGAGACATTTGCTCATGTGGCCAAAATGATATCTATTCATACTCATATTGCCTTTACTGCTGCACGACGATGACTAGTCTATCAGATGGATGTTAAAAATGCCTTTCTGAATGGTGAGCTCTCTGAGGTTGTTTATTTGTAGCCTCCTGGTGTTTCTGCTCCACTTGGACATGTATGCAGACTTCGACGAGCTCTTTATGGTCAAAAACAAGCACCCCGCACTTAGTATGAGTGATTTCGACGGTCTCTCATATCTGTTGGTTACACACAAAGCATGGCTGATTATGCAATATTTCGGCGCTTCACTCCCTACGGTATTGTACTTCTTATTTATATGTTGATGACATGGTTATTACCGGAAGTGATCCTGTCATTATTGTATCTTTGAAGTGAAATCTTCAATCTGAGTTCAAAATTAAAGATTTGTATTTTCTCTGCTATTTTCTTGATATTGAGGTTGCCTACTCCTCACATGGACATGTTCTATCTAAGCAAAAGTATATTGCTGGTCTTCTTGAGCGTGCCACCCTGAGTGATCCTGCTACTCCTACATCCTCTTCTGTTTTTATAGTTATGGAGCTTCATCTCAAACTCAGAAGCGATGATAATACTTCATTATCGTAGCCTACATGGTACTGGGAACTGGTGAGATCCCTTATATATCTTTCTGATATTCGATCAGATATTTCTCAGGTTAGTCTTGTCCTCAGTCAGTTGGTTAGTGTTCCTACTGTTGGCCCAGAGGCCTTCCACTCTAGTTTTGGTGATGATTAACTCATGTAGTTATAGTTTACTAATAATCTTGTGATATTTAGTTTCAGATATTTGATCAAGATATTAGTAGGTGATTAGCTTCAACAAAGGGGTTTTGGAGCTTTCACATGGTGATTCAAGAGCTCGAGCGTCAAAGTTCATATCTAGCACTCGGTTGGAGTCAAGCTCGGTGAATCGCATTTAGATCGAGTCGACTTGGAGACGGCGTTCTACAAGAAGGCTTCAGTTTGTTTAGTATAGTTTGTTTAGATCCATTGTAAAGATTAGATAGTGTGATATGCTCAAGTTCACAACACACACACGTGTTTTAAGTTTCATGTTTATTGGTTTTGGTTTTCGGTTTAACCGATCTTGATTTTCATGAATAGATAAAATCAAAACAAGTTTACATGGTTTAATATATATTAGATTTGATCTATATACATCTATGCTTCACATACTTAGAAAAACTTACTTTGATAACCAATTCATGTATTTGGGTTTTGTATTTAAACAAAACTTATTTTCGGATTTAATGTCAAAAACATTGATATATATCCCTTTCATGTATATTGAATTCTATCCATATACTATATGCTTCAAAGTTGTTTAAATATCATGTTTTTGTATTTACATGAGTTTTGGAGAAAACGGTTTTCCATTTGGAAAATCCTAGTTTTGGAAAATACAGCTTTTGGTTTAAGGCAAATTTTCCAAGTTACAAAATGGTTCAAATAGTTTGAAATATGTGTTGAATATTTGTCACACATGTTTGTATTTCAAAGATATAACATAAACTGATTTTTGTGAAATTTATGTGTTTTTATGGGATTTGTTTGAAGTTAAAAAAGTCAAGTCTTTAAATCCTGAAAAATACCTGCCAGGCTCTGGCGGTCGACCGGGACGTCGACCGGACCAGTGGTCGGTCGACCGGACCGGTCGACCAATGTGCACGGGACGTGCACAAAGGCCAAGTGATTTGGCCGGTCGACCGTGCGGTCGACCGACTGAAGTCAGCCCACTCTCGGGTGCGGTCGGTCGACCGGGCGGTCGACCGTTCACTTTGGCCCGGTCGATCGGGCGGTCGATCGGCCAGAGAGCAGTTGTCTCTGGATCTGGCACGGTCGACCGGGCGGTCGACCGGAGGGCTCAACGGTCATATTTTTGACCGTTGGCCAGTCGACCGAAAGGGCAAACTAGCCCTTTCAGCTGCCAACGGGCAGATTTTGAAATGGGTTATAAATACCCCATTTCTTGATTTTTTTTCAACAAGATTTTCAAGAGCCAAAATTTCTCATATTCTCAAGTGTTTAATACAAGTTTTCAAAAGAGTTTTTAAGCTTAAAGATTTGATCTTTATTTGTTTTTAAAAAGGGTTGGAAAATTCAAAGAAAAAGAAAGTCTTTGGGATTGGTTTTGACCTTCATTTTTCTATCTCTCTAAAAGTTTTCCCAAGAGTTTTTCTTTGAGTTTTTGATTTTCAAACTTTTTGTTTTCTCACACTTGAGCTTATCATTCTATCTTATTTATAAGATCTTCGTTTTGTGAGAAAGAATTAGTTTGTGGTCTTTGAGATCACCAAGTTGTAAACCCTCCTTTATTTGTGTTGATATCCCTCTTTGTGAAGAGGTGATCATTAGAGATGTGGCTTTGTGCCTATCCCTCATTTGTGAGGTTGATCTTTGTGTGGCTTTATTCCTATCCCTCATTTATGAGATTGATCTTTGTTTGGCTTTGTGCCTTGCCTCTAAGTGTAGAGGTTGAGTTGTATTTGAGAGAGGAGTTGTGTACTCTCGGTTATTGTAATTGTCCCAAATCCTCAGTGGAGGTTCCCTATGTGGGAAGTCCTGTGTGGACGAGTTAGTGAAAATCCTTCTGTGTGAAGGCAGGGACGTAGAACTGTGTGCTCGAACCTCGAAACATATCTCGGTGTTTGGGTTTGATCCACTTTCTCTAACTCTCTCTTTTATATTGTGCCTTGCATCATTCATATTGCTCATTCATACTTATATGCTTGGTTGTGTTTGTTTGTGTGCCTCGCTTGTGTTTAACCAAGAGAGCTTCATATAGCACCTCAACTCTTATTCAGAGGAATCAAGAGGAGTTAGTCCAGAGTCCTTCACCGGGAATTCGGTTACACTCTTTGGTTACACTAAGTGTGTTGCAATTAAGTTTTAAATTTTGCATTTTGTTCATTAGATTAGTCGTACACCTATTCACCCCCCCTCTAGGTGTACTTTCAATTGGTATCAGAGCCTACGCTCCTGATATTAGGTCTAACCACCTAGGAGTGTGATCTTGGTTTGCTAATCTACATTTGCATTTGCACACATATAGTTTGCACTCATGGATAGCCCTCCCATGTTTGATATCTCTAGACTTGATATATGGAAGATTATGATGAGTTGTCATTTAAAAGCCCTAGGTTACAAAGTTTACCTTGCCATTACCAAGGAATCTTACCTTAGTGATAGCAACCATGTAGAGGCCAATGCACTAGCTCTAAAGGCACTTAGAGCATCTCTTGATAAAAAATATTTACATGTGTTTTCTCATTATGATTCCGTTTTTGCAGTGTGAAACATTTTGACATCTCCCGAGCTACAAACGCTTATCAATAAGAAGAGGAAATCTAGTCGAGACGAGTCTGACGAACGTTGCTTCATGGTCCAAGGGAATGACTCCCTTGAGGTACATTCGGATACTCAACTAGATGTTAGTACTAGTTCTTATTGCAATGAGTGTATGATGCACATGCATTAAATAATGAACTAGCTAAAAATTGTGAATATTTGATTTCAAAATATAAACTTTTGAAAAAGGATAGCTTTGGATTAAAAGAAGAAAATAAAAAGTTATCTTCTAGACTTGAGATTGCTTTACATGAGGAGGTTGAGATTACAAATGAGTGTGACTCTTTGAAAACCCAACTTGAACTTATTTTAAATGAAAATAAGATTTTGAAAAATAAAAATTCTTGTGAAAATGTTTTGAAGAAAAATGAATCTTTAACTTCAAAACTTGACTTTGTTTTAAAAGAAAATGATTCTTTGAAAAACAAAATTATTTCTATTTCAAAGGATTTAGATATGATGTCTAATGAAAACATTTCTTTGAAAAAGGATTTAGACACACATGTTTGCCATGCTAGTGTAACTTCATCATCTAGATTACCTATTGCATGCACCTCCTCTATAATTGAAAATGATATTTGCTTGTTAAAGAAGAGTGTTGATTGTTTGGGCTCCGCTTTGAGCCAATGTGCCTTGAACCATACACGTTTGGAATCCATGTTTCGAAAGAAAAAAGTTCCAACTAAGCATGCACAACAATCACGGTATACACATGCTCCTCACGTACATACACATAACACGATGTATGCTCATGTGTACACATGTACACATTGTGGACGTAAGGGCCACCTTGCTAAGTTTTGTTATGATCGTATACATGATTCAAATTTAGCAACTAAATTTGTTTGGGTTAGGAAAAGTTCTAATCCCCATGGACCCAAAAGAGTATGGATACCAAAGACCACTCCTATTGTATTTGATGTAGGTGTGGGCTTTCGCATGACGTGAGAGTAATGGTGCCTCGAGGTGGATGCGTTCCGAGCTTAAAGAGGACAAATTTGGATGCATCACTTTCAAAGGGAGTTTGGTGGGAGGACCACCATGGTTTGGAGATATGGAGATATGCCCTATTGGTTTTGGTAACGATCTCTAACTCCCATTATGTTTACATTCTTTTTATATCATTGATTTTAGCATGTTTTGATGTTTCATGATTAGTATGTTATATGCCATGATATTTAGATTAGTGATATACATGATTAGTATTTGAGACACCCATATTTATATGGATTTATATTTAGTGTTTTCACTTTAGTTTAAGTAGTATGTATGTCCTAGTTCTAACACATGTGCATTTACCATAATAATCATATAAGTTTTGATTTCTATGCTTCATATTTTGACTATATGTTTAGATGTTAGTTTTCATTAAAACTTGGATATATACTTGTACAACTAGTGAGCCACAAATAGATTATTATATGTTTGTGCTTAATTGCTCATTTGTACTTATTAGATGTACTAGTATAGCCGAGTTTTGATGATTCATACATTTTAACTTGTATTCCATATTTTTGTACATGTTTTTCATGTTTATACTTAAACTTCATGTATATATCTATTTTGTCTAAACTATTAGCTATACATATACATCCTTGAGCCACTTGCCTTCATGCATATACTTTTGTAGACTCGTTCATGTTTGGATATGTATGTATACTTTAGTTTGTACAAACATACATATGCCTTGAAGATTAAATTAATTTGATGAAAATTAGATTTTCTTATTTTTCATGTTTTAAGGAATTTCATATTGAGCCTAATTGCCTATTTTCATGACTATGTCTTTCACAAAACTTGTACACTCATATAACTTGATGTTTTCTCATGATTTTATTTTCATGAGTATTATATGTGCTATATAGATTTTGAGTGACATTGGTTTAGTGATTTTCATGTTTTATGGAATATATTCTTATTTTAGTCCTTACTTGAAGGATTTCGTACCAGTTTTCAAAATTTTCATATAAACTAGTTCGTATTCTTCATATGGTAGAGTTTTCAAACGTGTTATATTATTTTCAAACTTATTTTTGAAAACCCCTACCCATCAAAGGGCGGTTGGTTGGGCGACCATGCCTTGTATGCTCAATATTGAAAATCTATTTAAAACATGTGCATGAATGGGTGGTAGGAAGTATGAGTTATACACTTGATTCTCATTATAGTTTCAATTGATATCATTGTATCTTTTCAATTGGTATCACTATTGACATTCTTTTTATATACTCATATATGTTTTTATATATGTATGCTTAAACTTCAAATAGTATCAATTTCGATTGGTATTTAATTTTTCATACATATGTATATGTTTTATTTGTGCTTTCTATATCTCTATATCTTTGAGCACAAATTTTGGTTATGCTAAGCTTGATTCCTTAAATGACAATTATATTTCAATTGATTATTTTTAATTGGTATCTTATACAAGCTTATGCATCATTTTGTTTAGTATTTCATAAAGGGGGAGAAAATTCATATTTTACCTTTCAGTTGGTATGTTTTAGTTTTGTTTACATTTAGTATCTTACTCCCACACTTTATGTTGAAAAATGATTGAAAAATGATATTGATTTTTTAATTTGGTATCATACGCTCCTAATGAAAATTATTTTCAATTGATACATGTTTCACTTTCAATATTGGTATCAAAAGTATAAAATCTTTCCATTGGTATCAAAAGTGCAAAATATTTTCAATTGGTACTAATTTTTACAATTGGTATCAAGATTATCTTTATGTTTATATCTTTCAATTGATATCAAAATTTTTGTTTGTTATCTTCAAATGTTTAGTTTATTTTCAATTGGTATCATCATTTGGTCTCATGATGTTTCTATATATACCTTTGCACTAAATTGATATTTTTTTTTAATTGGTATCATAATGTTTTGATTTGATTTCACCCCTTGTTGATTTTTGTTTCGGACAAAAAGGGGGAGAACATTATTTTATTGTTTACTTAAACTCCTTTGTTGATGATTGACAAAAAGGGGGAGAAGTATTTTAGTATATATGCATGTTTATTAAAAGCATTTGTTTTTATGTTTTGTGTTTTGTTGATATTGGTATCAAAAGCATATTGTTTTGTTGTTTTTAACTGGTATCAAGAACATGTTTTGTGATATTATTTTTTTGGTATCAAGAGTTCTTATTGAAGTTTTTATTGGTATCAAGAGCAACAGTTTTTAAGAATTTTTTATTGGTATCAAGAGCATGTTCATTTTAAAATTTGGTATCAAAAGCATGTTTATTTTTATAGCATTCATTGCATATCTTTTTGTTTATTGCTATGCATGAATTAACGGGGAGCTTACTTAACTTTAATCCATGCATATATAACTCCATGAGTTTTGTCATCATCAAAAAGGGGGAGATTGTTGTCCCAGAGGCCTTTCACTCTAGTTTTGATGATGATTAACTCATGTAGTTATAGTTTACTAATAATCTTATGATATTTAGTTTCAGATATTTGATCAAGATATTAGTAGGTGATTAGCTTCAACAAAGGTGTTTTGGAGCTTTCACATGGTGATTCAAGAGCTCGAGCGTCAAAGTTCATATCTAGCACTCGGTTGGAGTCAAGCTCGGTGAATCGCGTTTGGATTGAGTCGACTTGGAGACGGCATTCTACAAGAAGGCTTCGGTTTGTTTAGTATAGTTTGTTTAGATCCATTGTAAAGATTAGATAGTGTGATATGCTCAAGTTCACAACACACACACGTGTTTTAAGTTTCATGTTTATTGGTTTTGGTTTTCGTTTAACCAATCTTGGTTTTCATGAATAGATAGAATCAAAACAAGTTTACATGGTTTAATGTATATTAGATTTGATCTATATACATCTATACTTCACATACTTAGAAAAACTTACTTTGATAACCTATTCATGTATTTGGGTTTTGTATTTAAACAAAACTTATTTTCGGATTTAATGTCAAAAACATGATATATATATCCCTTTCATGTATATTGGATTCTATCCATATACTATATGCTTCAAAGTTGTTTAAATATCATGTTTTTGTATTTACATGAGTTTTGGAGAAAACAGTTTTCCATTTGAAATATCCTAGTTTTGGAAAATACGGTTTTTGGTTTAAGGCAAAATTTTCAAGTCACAAAAATGGTTCAAATATTTGAAATATGTGTTGAATTTTTGTCACACATGTTTGTATTTCAAAGATATAACATGAACTGATTTTTGTGGAATTTATGTGTTTTTATGGGATTTATTTGAAGTTGAAAAGCCAAGTCTTTAAATCCTGAAAATACCTGCCAGGCTCGGCGGTCGACCGGGACGGTCGGCCGGACCAGTGGTCGGTCGACCGGGACGGTCGGCCGGACCAGTGGTCGGTCGACCGGACCGGTCGACCGATGTGCACGGGACGTGCACAAAGGCCAAGTGATTTGGCCGGTCGACCGTGCGGTCGACCGACTGAAGTCAGCCCACTCTCGGGTGCGACCGGTCGACCCGGCGGTCGACCGTTCACTTTGGCCCGGTCGACCGGTCAGAGAGCAGTTGCTCTCTGGATCTGGCATGGTCGACCGGGCGGTCGATCGGAGGGCTCAACGGTCATATTTTTGACCGTTGGCTGGTCACTGGCCGGTCGACCAAAGGGCAAACTGGCCCTTTTCAACTGCCAACGGCAGATTTTGAAATAGGTTATAAATACCCCATTTCTTGGTTGTTTTCGACAAGATTTTCAGGAGCCAAAATTTCTCATATTCTCAAGTGTTTAATACAAGTTTTCAAAGAGTTTTTAAGCTTAAAGATTTGATCTTTATTTGTTTTTAAAAAGGGTTGGAAATTTCAAAGAAAAAGAAAGTCTTTGGAATTGGTTTTGATCTTCATTTTTCTATCTCTCTAAAAGTTTTCCTAAGAGTTTTTCTTTGAGTTTTTGATCTCCAAACTCTTTGTTTTCTCACACTTGAGCTTATCATTCTATCATATCTATAGAATCTTTGTTTTGTGAGAAAGAATTGGTTTGTGGTCTTTGAGATCACCAAGGTGTAAACCCTCCTTTATTTGTGTTGATATCCCTCTTGGTGAAGAGGTGATCATTGGAGTGGTGGCTTTGTGCCTATCCCTTATTTGTGAGGTTGATCTTTGGGTGGCTTTGTGCCTATCCCTCATTTGTGAGGTTGATCTTTGTTTGGCTTTGTGCCTTGCCTCTAAGTGTAGAGGTTGAGTTGTATTTGAGAGAGGAGTTGTGTACTCCCGGTTATTGTAATTGCCTCAAATCCTCAGTGGAGGTTCCCTGTGTGGGAAGTCCTGTGTGGACGAGTTAGTGAAAATCCTTCTGTGTGAAGGCGGGGACGTAGAGCTGTGTGCTCGAACCTCGAAACATATCTCGGTGTTTGCGTTTGATCCACTTTCTCTAACTCTCTCTCTTACATTGTGCCTTGCATCATTCATATTGCTCATTCATACTTATATGCTTAGTTGTGTTTGTTTGTGTGCCTCACTTGTGTTTAACCAAGAGAGCTTCATATAGCACCTCAACTCTTATTCAGAGGAATCAAGAGGAGTTAGTCTAGAGCCCTTCATCGAGAATTCAGCTGCACTCTTTGGTTACACTAAGTGTGTTGCAATTAAGTTTTAAATTCCGCATTTTGTTCATTAGATTAGCCATACACCTATTCACCCCCCTCTAGGTGTACTTTCACTTACATCAATTCATTATGCGGCATTATTTCGTGTTCTTCGTTATCTTTAAAGCACCATCTCTCGATCATTGCTCTACAATTCTGATTCATCTCTTTCTCTATGAGCTTAATCTGACACTGGATGGGCTGATGATCCGGACAGACGCCGCTTCACCACAGGCTTCTACATTTTTTGGGTTTCTCTCGCATTTCTTGACATAGCAAATGTTAGGATGTTGTGTCTCGGTCCAGTATCGAGGCCGAATATCATGCTATGGCTATACAACTTTAGAGGTTCGATGGTTACATGACCTCCTGTGCGATATAGGTGTATCTGTGGTTGCTTTTGTTCCCATGCAATATGAGAATAAGAGTGCCATTGCTATCACCTCGAAACCTATCATTCATGATCGCACAAAACATATTGAGATCGACCGTCATATTACTCGTCAGGAATATGAAAAAGTCAGGATTTCTTTTCTCTATGTTCCTTCTGGAGCTTAGTTGGATGATTTATTCACCAAGGCACAGACCTTAACTCAGTTCCGCGAGATTTTGTTTAAACTCTCGATATTTGATCCACCGTAAGTTTGACGGGGTGTTAGATACTCTTATCCAACATGTGATACGTTATAACTAGACATATACATAGACATGTGATACATTATATCTAGACATGTATAGTTTCATATAAACATGTGATACATTGTATCTAGACATGTATACTTTCCTTATTTCACTCTCCACCTATATATGTATTAATGTAACCTTTTGGTAAATGATATATAGAAATTTTCCTCTTCTCCAAATTATCAAACAGCAAGGCGTTAACACAGACCAATTGGAGAAACTTCTCGTGCAGTTGCTCAACCGGCGGTGGAGAATCTTGCTCTCTCATAATGAAACCGATATCTTCTCATCCTCAACATGGGTAGGAGGTGAAGAAGAAAGTGATCAAAAGGAGGTTTTTATAGCAGCCCAAATTTAGAGAGGAAAACTCATATCTATATCCATTACCGATATGAGTATGGATCTAACTGTAATTCAATATATCTGTTAACTGTCTGTGTCTCTATTCACAAGAGAATGGAGTTGTAGCTGGAAGTATACTATTTGAAATCTTATTAGCGATAAAGTCACTCTAGTTTAAGATCAGAGTGAAGTATGACTTAAATCTTGGGTTCAACACTAATTTAACATTTTTATGTCAAATAGCATGATTTAGAAATGGAAGTGAATAGGAATACAATTTTAGTAAGGTAACTCATATCCATATCTGTAAGTACCACGAACTCGAATCCAAAAGTAGTCATATATGTCTATATGCCTCTGTTGCTACTCACAAGAGTAGAGTGTACGCGCTAAAATTTGACAAAGACATGGTTCAGTTGACGATTCGGTTCATGATCGCCACTTGCACCTTTGCTTGGGCGCCCTAGGAATCATATGTGTTCTACTCTTGGATGCGGGATGATGAGTCCTTTCCCAATCGAAAGGAGCCCGCCCCGTCTGTGAGTCATGTTTGACCTCGAAAGGAAAAGGAGAAGGATGAGTAAATTAAGAAGTGTAGTATTTGTTCTTAATAACTCATTTATACGAAAAATGATGTGCTTACCCACCAAGCTACGACCAGTGAAAGGAAGGAATAAGACCCACGTACGTCAAGCTTATTCCAACCTTACACACGGTAGAGTGAGAACACTCCATGCTTAGGGCCAGTGTTAATCGTTTATCCTACTTATGAACTAATTCAAAGGATGCAAAGAAAATAAGTAGATAATGTTGAATCTCTTGAACGACCAAATTCCCAAAATCCCTTTCTAGATGATGTTGATGTAGTCATAGAGGTGGATTGTTGTGACGAGGATATTGAATAGATGGAGACTAGAGATTGCTTTGACGGACGATGTTGTGAAGAGGACTGCTAGATTTGAGCAAAACCTCAACAGGGAAGCTAGGAAGGTGGGAGACGAGCTCTGGGAAATGCCATGCGGAGGAAGCTATAGGAGAAGATCAAAAGTAAAAAGGATGAAAGAGTTTTTTAAAATTCAGTTGAAAAACCAGAGGAAAGATCAGCGCGGTCGACCGCAAGTGCACAAACATGCACATTTGGAGAAGAAGGCATCAGTAGTTGATCGCTCGGTCGACTGCCCAGAAGGCATGTTTTTCCACACTACAGTCAGTCGACGGCCCAATCGGCCGACCCGGGGAGTCTGCACATAGGCACAGGACGAATTGGGTTTGCAGTTGACCGCCCGATCAACCGTCACATGAAGCCGGTCAACCACACATCGGGCTCTGGATATTCTGAGTTGGTTCGGGCTTCTATTTTTTGAATCAGATTTCGATCCGAATTGAGTTTTCTTCTATTGGTTGTTCCTCTATCTATATAAGGAGGATCTCTGCACCCCAAATAGAATCGATTATTGAATCAATTAGAAGTTCTAGGGTTAGTTTGTTTGAGGGAATTCTATGGCTATTTTGCGTTGATTCTTAATTTGAATCTCCGAATCAATTGCAACCCTTGTAACTCAGTTAGTTTGAACAAGATATTTTCCCTTCTATCTTGAGGATGTATGCAAGTTGCTGAAATTAAATATTTGTTTCTCTCTCTTTTGTATTTTGTGTTCGTGCAAATTGGTTCGTGATTGACTCGGTGTTGAAAAATGTTGATCTTGGTGTGATTGGTGTAATGCCCTAATCCCGCGGATAGGGAACGTTACGACGACGTACATACACAGGGTGAAAATACCCCCACATACGTATGCTAAGCCTCAGTATAAAGAATAAATACAATATACACAATAATTTCAACATTAAATAAGTACAAGATACTTGAAAAAGGCATCAGTAATCATGATAGACATGAAAAAAGGATAAATAAGAAAATAAAAACAAGATAATAAAGATATCTATGAATAATAAAGTATCGATAAAATCCCGTGGAGTATCAGGTACTACGAATTCCCGGATATTTAACTTAGGCATGCAAACCCAAAGTCGTCAGAAAGTGACCTAGTGAGTGGTAAATTAAGGAAGCAGTAATATATACAATAGTAGTACCATCATTATAATAAATATATAATATATGTTTTAACACCAGTAATGTAATATAATTATACTAATAGTCGATATATAAATATAATTGCCTTATTAGCACTTTAACACTATCAATGATTAGCATGCTATAATAGTGTTACCTCTGCGAGATTATCCAATTTTATAATCATTAATACCAATTAACATGTCCGGGTTGTGTAACCAAATAATAATATATTCAGTAAATAAATGAAATAATAGTTATGTCATATCGAGGGATTACATTATTATAATCAATAAGAGTTATACCATTTATATATATTCTCAAAACACGTAATATCATACATTATTGAGTGATTTCCTAATCAAATCGATGGGTTTAAGTAATATGTAGCAAGTTTTAATTATTTAATATTTTTTTAACCTAATAGCAATAGTAGCATGATAGTGTCGTGATGAATATGAATATGTAGATATAAAGTACGCAAAATAATCATACTACAGTGTTGTGCTTATACAGTAGTAGTATGTCTACAAAACATATATGAAACAAAGGATACATGAAATGTAGAGTAAATGTAATATGTGTCTATGAAGAATGCATAAAGTACAAAGTATACATGTGACATGCAGTGGATAAAATATCAGAAACTGTAACAAGTAATGAACAATAATATATATGCATGAAGCAAGTCATGTTATTTATACAATAATAACAATCAGTACCGCTTGATATTTTAATCAATCTCTTTCAGTATTCCATGCCACTGACAATCCATACCGGAGCTTGTACTCTAGCCGAACCCATCTGAACATGGCATAGGGGTATCAATATTCGAATAAGAGAGTGACCAAATAACAAGCGTTACCGATGTCACTATTGTTTATACTGTTTTTATTATGTTAATTGGAAACCTAATGGTCAAGGAGCTCTAATCAGGTGGATGTACCCCGTGCATACCAGAATCACGATTCTAAACGGACTCCTAACTGCTAAGACCAGGGCCCTCCACTAAGAGGGAGACAGAAAACAAGAGCTCATGGAGCTATATACAATCGGTAGCCAGTATTACTATCCCCTGCAGTGGGATAAATATGGATCCAGGATATCCATCCGATAAAATCTAGTCAACTGTCAAGTCTCCGCCATCCCCATATTATATTTATTCTATTTAAACTATATAATGTATCAGGAACAAGAACAATGCATGGTACGTGTAATACAATAATAGGACATGAGCTTTGTTGATATCATGAAACATGATAAAAAGAAACGGAAACAAGAGATGTGGGGTACTAGAGGTGGCCCCCGTGGCTGAGATCCATGTGGCACTTAGTTTCGCACAACGCATGTCAACATCACTCGTATCCAGTAACAGGAGTATCATATCAATATCATGATTGTTTGGACACATATATTGCATCAATTATTATATTCCTAAATATATTCTATAATAAATCTTGCAAATAACTTATCTTAACTTCTTATTCATGCAGGATATGATAGAGAGAAGATAAGCATGAATCTGATCCAAATTAATCCAAAAGTTCAAATCAAATGGGGATTGACTCAAATTCAGAGGATCTAGAGGCTATCTTATCTAAAGATTGGATCTACCATATAAGATAATACTATAAAAATTCAAAAAAAAACAGAATTTGTGAAGACCGATCGGTTTCGCTGAGGATAAAAGAAGATATCATCAAATACGGAGCAGAGATTCAAAATTCAGAAAGATAAAAGGATAAAGGACAAATGGACGGACCAACGCTCCTTGATCTTGGCCCAACGGCTAGGATATTGTTGCGGAAACGCGACAAAAGCGGCATTTTTGTGGCCGATGGTTGAATCAGGGGGAGCGCCAGCTCCCCCTATCTTCGTACGCATCCAATATGTGTTTTTCTTTCCTATAGATATCTGTAACCTCGAAGGCAGAGGGGCACCATTCTAGAGAGAGCTTTAGTTCAGGGTTTTCTTTTTTTTTCTTCAATGTAATTTTTATTTTTTTATTTTTTTAGCTTAGGTTAGAGAAAGTTACATGATTAAAAGAGAGAAAGAGTTATTGTAGGGTGACATTATTGTAATCCTTTCTCAAGAAACTTATATTGAAAGTGACAATCAATTGATGTTTCTCGCTTTTTCTTCATTGTACTCGATCTCGCTAAAGCCCTACTTTCCTTTATTCTTTTCTATTACTTCGCTTTAATTCATGCTAAGGTAAGTTTTCATTCAAACAATAGAGGTAAGTACTCTTTTTTTATTTCTTTTTATTTTTGATTTTTGTACCAACACTTTTCTTTATTTGTTTCCTTTTCTTTTGTAACTAAAACAACAACAACATCATCTCTTCTTCTACCATCTCCTTCTGAAATTAACTAAATTATTTTTGTTTTCTTTTTATAAAACTAAGAAGAGAACTCTTAACTTGTTTTGGGTAAATTAAAAAAAGAAACTTACACAACGCTTTCATCACTGTTCCTCCCTGTGGATCACGACCCATTAACCCTAGGCTACACAGTTGCATTGAGGACCTAGCACTGTTCCTAAAAGTCTGTATTTTTTGTGCAGGTTTGGATCGATCAAAATTTTGACATTGTTGCCGGGGAGGGACAATAAGTTTTTTTTACTTACTTTAACGAATTAGTCACTTTTTCTTTTCTATTCTGGTGTACAGGGGAAATTTCAGAAAACAAATCACTGCAGTGGACATATAGCATACCTGAGCCTCTGCTCTTGAAAGCAGAGCTTACGGGACTTAACTATTACCGCGAAAACATGGCCATTGCCGCATTGGCGCGACAAAATAGGGAGAACTCCTAACCTGTCTTCTTGTAGGTTGCTTGATTTTCAGAGATTAGCTCACTGCAGTTATTAGTTTATTTGTTTAACTCACTCTGTCCATGTTTCTAACCTCATCAGTAGTGTGGTTGCTTTGTAAATCTAAACTAATGTTCAGACTCTTGCATTTTAGGGCATAGTCTAATTTCGTTTACCTTTTATATTACTGTTGAAGAGTGCTGGAGAAAAGATACGTCTGCATTGCATATAGCTTAGAAAACACACTTGTATGTTATATTGCTTGAGTATTACCTATTGCTTTATCTTGTACATTGCACTAAAATATTAAGGATATATCCTTAAAAAAGATAAGGTGGGAAAGTCATTATCCTCCCTTAGCTTACAAACCATCTCCTCACTCACTAACCTAGCATAATTAAAATTGATTAGATGTTAGCCCTAGGGATATCTCAGACGCAAATAGGGATTGTTTTAAGGGGAAAGTTGTTAGAAGTTGACTCTTATCGAATCGGTGTCGAAGGTTGGGGATTCAGGGAAGAAATCCCGAAGGCTAGTGATCTGGCATAATTAGGCTTGTCACTTTAAGCGCGGATACCTCCCACCAATCTTGCTCATACCTAGCCGGTTAACTTGTGGTCAGGTCTGCAATATACCTCCTGTGGATAATCAACAGTTAGGAGTTGTCTAGATCTAAGCTCACCCTAATTTAGGCTAGATTTTTCTTTCTTTTATTTGTTTATTTGTTTGTTTTTGTTTTTGATATCTTTCTGATATGAATTACAATTATAATTTTTTTTAATGCATATAGTGATCCATACTTCACCCCAATCTCTTTCAATTCGGATATTACCAATCCGATATTACAAAACTTTAACCAACCAAGTATGCCTCTTATTCGAATCAATATATGCCCCAATCCCAGTATTATGAACAAGAATAAGATGATCGCCACTCTTCACCGAGTCAGTGGGGATACAAATCTCCCGAGTCTTACTATCAACAACCATACCAACAAACAGCTTCATATACTCCATACCAAGACCAACTTATAAAAATCTTATTTAGAAAAGAGTTTAGAAGCCTTCCTTGAGTCCACACGACAAGTGTAAATTCAATTGAACTCAATGCTCTGAAACATTCCAAAATCCGAGATCCTTACTCTAATTTTCAAGTCCAACCATAGCAAGAAAATCTAATGACTTAGAAAAGAGTACGAAAGACCTGATTCAGTCCAGAAATAATGTTACCCAATCTCTCGATAGGCTAGAAGTAAAAATGAGTAATTTGGTCAACACAATTAATGATAAGAATGAGGAAACTTTACCTGACACATTTTCAACCATTCCTGATTCTCCTAGCCATATCATGGTATCTTAGAGGTTTTAACCAAGATTCAATTTCACAACAAAACTTTGAACTTGACCAATGTCAACCAATTGATAAATTGGCAAGTTTTTATTTCAATGAGATTGAACTTAAAGATGAATGTGACACCAATTCTCAATGTTTTGATTCAGTTTCACTTTTAAATCTATGCTAACTCCGGTATCTTTACCTGGTTTGGACCTCATTCCGAAGCCAACATTGATTTCTATCCTTATGGACTTGAACATGAAACACCTATTTTGGATAGTCACATTCCATTATTGGGAAATGAATGTGAACTTGAATTCTATGATTTGGACCAAACTCATGAACCAACTCTGACTCTCAAACCTAAACTTGATTTGAGTTTTTTCCCGAGTCAGTATCGGTTCCTATTCCTTTCATTGTTGAGCCCAAATCATCCATTTCACAAAATCACATTCCATTGTTGGACCAAAGTTTAGATCAATATGACTCCGTGATGATATCCCAAGATTGGTCATATAACTGAAAAAAATTTATGTTAGGATCTTGCATGATCCTATTCATATAGGGGAGTATAAAAATGTTAATAGGAAAGAGGTCATGAGAGGTGGGTTTCATGAAAATCCACAATATCTAGATTGGGTAGAAACGCTTGGCCTAATGAGACCACCACCAAAACCACCCCACCTTGAAATGAAAATTTTCCTTCCTTTTCTCCTTTTTCATGTATTATTACATTTCATTCATATATTGAGGACAATGCATGAGTTAGGTGTGGGAGAGGGTTTACTAACATACTAATTTCACTAATTAAAAAAAAAAATTCTTTCTTTAAAAACTTTTTCAAAATGAAAATAATACTTTGACTTATTTTTATAAGAAATTAAGTTAATTTTAAGGAATAAGAGGATCATAATTAGGATTTCTTATACTTGGTCAAAATGAAATTATTTGTTTGATTTTGAGGTTAGGAAGAAAATTGAAAAAGTAATTTAGTCTTCATTTTTACCTTGATGAAATATGCATACTTTATACACTTACACACTTAGGATTAAAAAAAAATACTTATGCCTTATAAAAAATATTATTATATAAATAAAAACTTCTGATTAAGCTGGGTATTTGTGTCTCATAAATCATAAGTATTCATGCCTAAAAGTGATTCATATAAATAAAAATCTTTAGTTTTGTGACCTTATTTGTTGGAGTCCTAAATCCTTAGGATGTTTTCTCACCCGGTACCCTAAAACCGTTCGGTTTGGGAGTCAGCAACTAAAATTCGTTATATGGGCGAATTAGAAAGCCTAATAGAGCTAAGGGATATTATCACCATAAATGTTAAAGAAAAGGGTATAAAAGTTAGAGTTAAAGAATTCCGAGTCAAATTTTCGCAGTCACAAGATGCATATGACTTAGAGTAAAATAATAGACTTGATGAGAAATACAATTTTAATCCTTATCTTGATTGAAAATAAGTTTTTAAATAGAGACTAAGTTTAGAAATGACTAAGTTTAGATAATCCTATGACTTATAGATTACTTGAATTTTCACATTAATACTTCAAATATTTTTTCCCTTCAAAATGCATTTTTAAAAAATACTAACACTTTATTTCTTTTTTTTATGGATTTTGTGGGTATAATCCACTGAAAACCATCATGAGATAAAACTCGTCCTCTAGGGTAACCTAGAGGTTTAATGGCTTGTCACCGAGCTAAGTGCAACCGTGATTCCTACGAAAGTTAGGATAGGTTAGCTCTACTTTTTGTTTTGCTCGAGGACGAGCAAAAGATAAGTGTGGGGTGTGTTTGAACACATACATTATATAAATATTATTACATTTCTACATATATTCTGTAATAAATCTTGCAAATAACTTGCATTAACTTTTTATTCATGCAGGATATGATAGAGAGAAGATAAGCATGAATTATATCTAAATAAATCTAAAAGTTCAAATCAAACGGGGATCGACTCAAATTCAGAGGATCTAAAGGCTATCTTGTCTGAAGATTGAATCTACCAGATAAGATAATACTATAAAAATTTAAAGAAAAAAATGAAATTTGTGAAAACCCTATCGGTTTCGCTGAGGATAAAAGAAGATAACGTCAAATACGAAGTAGAGGTTCAAAATCCAAAAGATAAAGGATAAATAAACGGACCAATGCCCCTTGATCCTGGCCCAACGGCTAGGATATTGCCACAGAAACACGGCAAAAGCCGCATTTCCGTAGCCTGGTGGTTGAACCACGGGGATCGCCCTCCCCTATCTTCATAGGCATCCAATATGCATTTTTCTTTCCTATAAATACCTGTAACCTCGAAGGCAGAAGGGCATCACTTTAGAGAGAGCTTTACTTTAGGTTTTCTTTTTTTCTTCAATGTAATTTTTATTTTATTATTTTTCCTTTTAGCTTAGATTAGAGAGAGTTACATGATTAAAAGAGAGAAGAGTTATTGTAGATTGCACTATTGTAATCCTTTCTCAAGAAACTTATATTGAAGGTGACAATCAATGGAGGTTTCTCACTTTTTCTTCATTGTGCTCGATCTCGCCAAAGCCTTACTTTTCTTTATTCTTTTCTACTACTTCGCTTTAATTCATGCTAAGGTAAATTTTCATTCAAACAATAGAGGTAAGTACTCTTCTTTTATTTCTTTTTATTTTTGATTTTTGCACCAACACTTTTCTTTATTTGTTTTCTTGTCTTTTGTAACTAAAACAACAACAACATTATCATCTCTTCTTCTTCCATCTTTTTCTTAAATTAGCTTAACTATTTTAATTTTCTTTTTATAAAACTGAGAAGAGAACTATTAACTTGTTTTGTGTAAATTAAAAGAAAGAAACTTACACAACGCTTTCATCGCTATCCCTCCCTGTGGATCGCGACCTGTTAGCTTTAGGCTACATGATAGCATTGAGGACCTAGCACTGTTCCTAAAAGTCGGTATTTTTCTTTGCAGGTTTGGATCGATCAATGATTACAAGATATGCAAGAAATATTCATATAACAATACTACAAGACTATGCAAGCAACATTAATTCATGTAACAAGAACATTGATTCATGCAACAGGAATACATGAATGATCTAAACATGTATGCATGTGAATCTATGTAACAGTGAGATACAAATAGAATAATAATATCCAATGTAATACATGATCTATGTAACAAGTCTACAAGTACATGCAATAATAGTGTACAGTATAATAAATATCTACATGCAAAAACAGTATCCTATGTTATAGAGCATCCGTGCAATGTTGATACTAATGCATGTGAGAACAATGATCGTGTAACAGTGATACAATATATGAAATAATAGTGTTCAGGAACATGATGTAACAACGTCCAATGTATCAGTGGTTAGTCTGGAAAGGTAACAGTGTCAGGATGATAGATATAACGGGGATATATATCTATATAACTACAGATATATCAGTATTTGTTACACCACTTTTACTTATTACTGTAGTCGATATCATAAAAGAATTATATATATTATTTACTTTAAATCATTACAAAAATTATTAATTTATTAATAATTTATTTATATTTTATATTAAATTATGAATATTAATCATGAATCACAATAAATATCATTTTATTAAAAAGGTTTAACAAGCACACATCCATATATTAATTAATGTGTTGTATCATTTACATGATTTATTAGACGTTAAATACAATTTACATGATTTATTAAACGATAAATATAGTTTAATCAATTAATCTTTAAATTAAGGTATAACTTATAAAATAAAAACACTCACAGGGCTAATACAGGGATGTAGCTCATCTTTTACGATCGCAATGGCTTGAAAGTCACCCAAATCGGCCTCTGGACACTCAAGATATCGCCCAAACACGAAAATAAATAAAAATAGGTTAAATATGTAATAATAAAGCTTAAATTGCAAACACTCCAATTTACTAAGGGGTTTTATGAAAAATTATCTTTATAATGGATTGGGTTTGGGTTGCTAACGGGTCAGGTTTAGATTCAAAACCCAGACCCATTAACTTAAGTGAATATGGATTATTGGATTTTTGGGTTTATGAGTTTGGCCCCATTAAGAGAGAGAAAGAGATAGAAAGATAGAGAGAAAGAGAGGAAGAAGGGAGCAGAGGCAACGACGGCCTGCCATGGCCACCGGTGGCGGCATGGGCCACCGACGGCGGCAAGGAGAGGGGAAAACAAGAGGGGGGAGAGAGGAAGTTAGGAGTGAGAAGGAGGAAAACAAAGAAAAAGAGAGAGAAAATAAAGAGGGAAAGAGAGGATCGGGTGTTGGGTGGCAAGCTACTGGCCACGACAATAGTGTGGCGACCGTCTTTGCCGCCAACGACAGTGGGAAGAGGGAATAAAGGAGGAGGGGGAGAGAAAGAGTAGGAGAGGTTGATAAAGAGAGATTGGGGTGGAGAAGTAAGAGAAAGAGAGTAATGGAGAGAACGAGGAGAGGGGGAAAGAAAAGAGAGAAAGGGCGACAGTCTGGCCATTAGCGATGGCTCAGACCCGGAGAGAGAAAAGGTGAGGAGAGAGAGATAGGGTGAGAGGGAAAGAGAGAGATGCAAAGAGAGATGTAGAGAGAGTGTGAGAGAAAGAAAGGTGAGAGTGAGAGAAAGGCAAAGAATAGAAAGAAGGAGAGGCGGTGAGATAATAGGGCGATGGTTTACAGGGGAAGGAAAGGAGATGATTGGTGGAGAAGAAAAGAATAATAAAAAAGGATTATTTAATATTATTTTATTCGGTAAAATTTAACTAGTTCTGAACAAGTCACAAAAATTACATAAAATAGAAAATATTACGTTGAGGAGTAATATGAAATTAGATTTAAGAAATTCAATCTGGTTTACAAATTAAAAATCTTTGAATCGATCAATGATACAAGTTGACACAGAATTGGCCAAATTTTGACTAATTTTAGAATAAAAAATATAATTTTAAAGAACAATTTGAAAACATATTCTTGAATTTCAACTCCATTTGTGAAGTAAAAATCATATAGCATCTACCGGCATCGGTTGATACCGAATTCGAAAATCTTCCAAAATAATCAAGAAAAATTTCAGAAAATCCTGAAAAATTTAAATATTGAAAAATGATATCTGATACTGAAACTAGTTTGATCTAACTACTAGGAAGGTCAAATCAAATACATAAGCCGCATCGAGTACTAATACTAAAATACATACATCTAGAACTGAGGGATTACACTTCTTCCCACCTTTAAAAAAATTTCGTCCTCGAAATTTCAATTCAGATAGGAGAATAATATTTACAGCTCCTAAAACCTGAATGTTATCACCTACGTTGCTTTCACTATGCCACTCTGATATTTATAACGAATTCGGGGTGAAAACTAGCGTCATAAGTCAAAGATAGGGGATTGGAATCAAAAAGATGAAGAGAAAGCGAGAAGGAAATCAGAATATTCTGGTTGGCAACTGAAATTAGGGAATAAAAAGAGTCAAGGAATGAATTTTCAACGAAATAGTATTTGTGCACTCATAGCTGGAATCGCTAAATCTAGATACAGATTAATTCTAATCTGATAAGTGGTTGTATTGTTGGTAAGAGCCCAAGCATTGACCTACGTGGTTACCCACATTTGTGTGTAAAGCTAGGCTCTTATACCAATCTGTAACGCCCCCATCCCGCAGATACGGAAACGTTACGGTGACATGCATACATAGGGCGAAAATACCCTCACGTACGTACTCTAAGCCTCAGTATAAGGAATAAACGCAATATACACAATAGTTTCAGTATTAAATAAGTATAAGAATACTTGGAAAAGGGGTCAATAATCATGATATACATGAAAATAAGAATAAATAAGAAAATAAAGACAAGAAAATAACGATACTTATGAATAATAAAGCGTTGAATCTCCTAAAATCTCGTGGAGTATCAGGTACTACGAAGTCCCAGATATCTAATCTGAGCATGCAAACTTAGGGTTGCCAGAAAGCGACCTAGTGAGTGGTAAAATGAAGGAAGCAGTAATATATACAATAGTAATACTATCACGATAATATATATATGTATAATACAAGTTTAAATACCAATAATACAATATAATTATACTAGAAAGAGGGAGAGGCGGTGAGAAAATAGAGCGGTGGCTTACAGGGGAAGGAAAGAAGATGATTGGTAGAGAAGAAAAGAATAATAAAAATGGATTATTTAATATTATTTTATTCGGTAAAATTTGACAGGTTCCAAACAAGTCCAAAAATTTCATAAAATAGGAAATATTACACTGAGGAGTAATGTGAAATCAGAGTAAGAAATTCAGTCTGATTTACAAATTAAAAATTCTCGAATCGATCGGTGAAACCGGTCGACACTGAAGGCTAAATTTTGACTAATTTTAGAAAAATTCTTAAAAATACACTAAAGTAGAAAATATAATTTTGTAGAACAAATTAAAAACATATTCTTGAAATTCAACTCCATTTGTGAACTAAAAATCATATAGTCATTTATCGGTATCGGTCTATACCAAATTCGGAGATCTTTCAAAATAATGCAGAAAAATTTCAGAAAATCCTGAAAAATCTAAAATATGAAAAATAATATCTAAAATTGAAATCAGTGCAATCTAACTATCAGGAAGGTCAAATCAAATACATACACCGTATTGAGTACTAATACTGAAATACGTACATCTAGAACTGAGGGATTACCATTGGCGTGAGATTGGCTCCTTAGGAAACCCAACAGAAGCTGGAAAGGGGACGACGTATTCCAAGCGGTACCTCATTGGAGGAGACTAGGATGAAGAATGGAGAACTTCTGAATATTGCTCCGTCAAAGGGAGCATATAGAATAAAGGAGGCTTTTTGGTGAGAATATATGAGAGTGAGAGGGCGGGTGGGGGGGGGGGGGGGGGGGGGAGGAGGGGGGAAGAGAGAAGAGAGAGAGAGAGAGAGAGAGAGAGTTTGGATAAATGATTTATGCTGATAGTTGATGATTGGTGAAGGGCAAAAGGTCCTCTTTTAATCGGCGAAGGGGGAGACAAGCCTGTAACTCTTGGTTAATGGCTGTAGAGATCGGACAGTAGCCACTAACCATCCACCCCTGCGACAGCCCCCCCACCTCCAGTGTTGGGGGGGTGGGGGGGTGGGGGTGGGTGAAGCGATAAAAAAACATGTGATTGCAGGGGTTGGATGGTAGCCAAATACCATTGGCAATGCGACAGCCCCGACATGCGTGTTGGTGAAGCGATTAAATTTGTAACTGCAGGGGGGTGGGTCAGACTAATGCTCAGATTTTCCACACGGATTTGACCTGGGGGAATTAAACCCATCCATTATTGTGTTCTCATATATGGTCGTATTGTCAGGGAATGGTGGAGGTGTCTACAGAGAGTACATGGTGTTGGAAGTATACTAACCTAAATTTTGTGAGTGAAAAGTCACTCTAGCACTGGAATGGGTATGACTTCTATTCAATTCAAATAAAAGAGAACATGAACACCCTGTAACTTCTCGGAGACAAATGTAGGACACAACAAAAAGTTGTTTCAATAAGAAATATCTCAAATAATTCCTAACTGAAAATAAATTAGCCTAGGATCAACGTCATTTGGCTGGTCACTGTGCTCGTTGATCCCGACATTTAGAGAGCAAGGCCTAAACTTAGGCATTGAACTCGATCCCCTTCGCAATGCATTCTGCGTGTGCATTGAGGCCGTTAGATGGTGCCACGAGCAACAACATCTTGGCCCGCAGGACCACTAGTGCTTCCCATCGTCTTTATTTGTAATGCTCCGATCCCGTGATACGGGAAATGTACATATAAGGGCGAATATAACCCCACATGCGTATGCTAAGCCTCAGTGCTGGAAATAAATATTATATACATAAAAATCTCAGCAAAATTAAGTATAAGAATACCTACAAAAGTGGTCAGTGATCATGATAGATAAGGAACTTGGATAAATCATGAAATAAAGATAAAATAATAAAAACCTATAAATATTATAGATGACGAGTCACCTATTTGTATCCCATGAAATATCTGAAATCACCTAGAGGGGGTTGAATAGTGAAAAACCCCTAGAGGGGGGGTGAATAGGTGTAAGTGCTAATCTAAGAACTAAATGCGCTAAATGCGGAAGCTAATGCAAATTTTGCAATCACACTTAGTACAATCAACAAGTGTAGCCGAATTCCCGTGAAGGGCTCTGGACTAACTCCTCTTGATTCCCCTTAATGGGTTGAGGTGCTATGTGAAGCTCTTGTTGATTAAGTACAAGTGAGGCACACACAAACACCAAGCATATAAGATGATATATCAATATGAATGATGCAAGGCAACACAAGCAATATAGATATGATATGACTATATGAATTATGCTCAACACAAGCAAATATGATATGATGATATGAATGATGCTTTGCACAATAAATGAGAGAGAGAGTTGAGAGATATTGGATCAAACGCTAAGACAAGATATGTTTCGAGGTTCGAGCCCCTAGCTCTACATCCCCGCCTATACCACCGTGTAGGATTTCCAATCCACTATAGGAGTACCGAACTCCTCTCTCAACCTTACAAAGCCACCGAGGCTATACAACCACAATCCACCTCTACCGAAGAGGGATAAGGCCCGTAGCCATTACAAACACAATCACCTCTACCGAAGAGGGATACAACCACAATACCACTCCGATCAACCTCTACCAAAGAGGGATACAACAAATAAGGAGGGTTTACAACTTGGAGGCTTAACCTCAAACACTTCTCTTTTTTTCTCTCTTTTCTTTTTCCACAAAAACAAATCCTAAATATATTAGGATAGAAGATAGCTCAAGTGTGGAAACAAAGTGTTTTTGGAAACAAGCAACAAAGAAAATACTTGGAAAAACTCTTGTAAAAGATAGAGAATAAAAACCAATACAAATATCCCAAATTCCTATTTTCTTTGATTTTCCAAAAACTTAAAACAATAAAGATTGAAAGATTAAAGCCCCAAATACTTTTGAAAACTCTTTAAAAACACTTAAGAAGGTCTGGAATTTTTGCTCTTAAAAACTTCTCCAAAAACTATGAAGAGATGGGTATATATAGCCCCAATACAAAACTAGCCGTTAGGCTGATGTGGCAGCCTGACAGGCTGACGGTCGACCGCCAACGGTCAGAAATGTGACCGTTGGGCAACCACGGTCGACCGGCCCGGTCGACCCAAACAAACAGAGAGCACTGCTCTCAGCCCGGTCGACTCGGACGGTCGACCGTCCCAGTGTCTCCAAACGTGCACAGATTTGTGCACGTCCGTCGACCGGCTCGGTCGACCGACTTCAGCCAAGTCGACTAGGTCAGTTGACTTAGTCGACTTATTGAAGCCTGGAACAGAAATCTGGGTCAGAAAAACAGTTTAAAATATTTTTAAAAAATCTTTTAAGTCTTCTAAAAATCCACAAAACTTGTTTTAACATTTTATATTAAACACAAACTTGTGATAAAAATTTCAAGACATATATCAATCATATCAATTCATTTTTGAGTCTTGCAAATTTTATCAAACCAACACTTGTTTTTTATCAAACTTGATTTTTCAAAACATGAATAGGATAGTC